>JARQOD010001765.1:0-90228 GCA_033576555.1 Oophaga sylvatica | reverse complement strand
CATGGCCCTTTCTTTCCCATTCTGGTATACATGTTCTAACTCATCACCATCCTTGTGTACATCCCCCCATCCTGGTATTCAATGGCCTTCCATCCCCATCCTGGAACACATGATCCCCCTATCCCCACCCAGATATACAGTGGGTAAGGAAAGTATTCAGATCCCCTTAAATTTTTCACTCTTTGTTTCATTGCAGCCATTTGGTAAATTCAAAATAGTTCATTTTTTTCACATTAATGTACACTATGCACCCCATCTCTACTGAAAAAAAACAGAAACGTAGAAATTTAGCAAATTTATTTAAAAAAAAAAGAAAAACTGAAATATCACATGGTCATAAGTATTCAGACCCTTTGCTCAGACACTCATATTTAAGTCTTATGCTGTCCATTTCCTTGTGATCCTCCTTGAGATGGATCTACTCTTTCATTGGAGTCCAGCTGTGTTTAATTAAACTGATAGGACTTGATCTGTAAAGGCACACACCTGTCTATATAAGACCTCACAACTCACAGTGCATGTCAGACCAGATGAGAATCATGAGGTCAAAGGAACTGGCCAAGGAGCTCAGAGACAGAATTGTGGCAAGGCACAGATCTGGCCAAGGTTACAAAAGAATTTCTGCAGTACTCAAGGTTTCTAAGAGCACAGTGGCCTCCATAATCCTTAAATGGAAGAAGTTTGGGACCACCAGAAGTCCCCTAGACCTGGCCATCCAGCCAGACTGAGCAATCGTGGGAGAAGAGCCTTGGTGAGAGAGGTAAAGTAGAACCCCAAGATCACTGTGGCAGAACTCCACAGATGCAGTAGGGAGATAGAAGAAAGTTTCACAAAGTCAACTATCACTGCAGCCCTCCACCGATTGGGCCTTTATGGCAGAGTGGCCCGATGGAAGCCTCTCCTCAGTGCAAGACATATGAAAGCCCATATAGCGTTTGCTAAAAAACACATGAAGGACTCCAGACTATGAGAAATAAGATTCTCTGGTCTGATGAGATGAAGATAGAACTTTTTAGTGATAATTCTAAGCGGTATGTGTGGAGAAAACCAGGCACTGCTCATCACCTGACCAATAGAATCCCAACAGTGAAACATGGTGGTGGCAGCATCATGCTATTGGGGTGTTTTTCAGCTGCATGGACAGGGCAACTGGTTGCCATTGAAGTAAACATGAATGCGGCCAAGTACAGAAATATCCTGGATGAAAACCTCTTCCAGAGTGCTCTGGACCTCAGACTTGGCCGAAGGTTCACCTTCCAACAAGACAATGACCCTAAGCGCACAGCTAAAATAACAAAGGAGTGGCTTCAGAACAACTCTGTGACCATTCTTGACTGACCCAGCCAGAGCTCTGACCTAAACCCAATTGAGCATCTCTGGAGAGATCTGAAAATGGCTCTCCACCAACGTTCACCATCCAACCTGATGGAACTGGAGAGGATCTGCCAGGAAGAATGGCAGAAGATCCCCAAATCCAGGGGTGAAAAACTTGTTACATCATTCCCAAGAAGACTCATGGCTGTACTAGCTCAAAAGGTGCTTCTCTTCAATACTGAGCAAAGGGTCTGAATACTTATGGCCATGGGATATTTCAGGTTTTCTTTTTTAATAAATTTGCAAAAATTTCTACATTTCTGTTTATTTCAGTCAAGATGGGGTGTAGAGTGTACATTAATGAGAAAAAAATAACTTTTTTGCATTTACCAAATGGTTGCAATGAAACAAAGAGTGAAAATGTAAAGGGGTCTGAATACTTTCCGTACCCACTGTACATGTCCCCCCATCCCCATCCTGGTACACATGGCCTCCCATTCTGGTGTACATGGCCCCCTCATCCCCATCGTGATATACATGGCCCCATAAAGCTGCACACTTAAAAAAAAAAAGAAATTTTACTCACCTTCCCTCGGCTCCCTCGCAGCACTGCATCCAGTGGTGACAGCTGCTGATTTTGTTGTGTAAGCAGCACATGAAGTCACTGCCATGTGCCTTCACACACTGAGGTCAGCTGCCCGAATACTGACCTCTCCCCACCCCCAGGACTATTGGAGTGGAGAGCAGTGAATATTCATCTTCTGTAATAGTGGGCACACTGGCAGCCGCTGAGCGATCACGTGTGCCTGCTATTAAAGAGAATGGTTATTCACGGCTCCCTGCTCCCACAGTCGTTCCCACCTCTCGGCGCCGGCTTCAGTGCATAGAGATGGGATGGATTATGGGCGTGGGGAGCAGTGAAGATTCATTTTCTTTAAAAGATTCCTACCTCCTGTGATGTACTCCTCCGCCATCCAGACTAAAATAACCCACTTTCCTCTCAAATTTTGGAGGCAAAAAGTGAGTCTTACAGTCCGAAAAATACCGTGTGTGTGTACATGTGTGTGTATATATTGTTCATTTTTTTGCCTGAAATACAAAGTAATTGTGTCGTCTTTAACTTTAGGTCTTTTAGAGATAATTTCATCTTTTGGCTTGCTTAACTGTTATGTTTCGGTAGCTGAGGAGAAATAGCAAAAATAACCAAAGAAGCAATACACCAGAGAGGCTGGAAACTACTGGGTTGCAGAACCCTAAACTAACCGCAACACTAGAAGTAGCCGTGGAGCGTACCTACGGTGATCCTAGACGCCTCGTCACAGCCGGAGAGATAGCTACACAAAAGTGACAAAGGAACAAAGCAAAAGTGCAAACACAAACTGTGCACAATTGCAGAGCCAGGCCCCAAAAGGGGACCAGGCTGAATTTCCACTGCAAGGCAGCAAACCAGCAAGGAAAATCCAACTAGAGGAAAAAAGACAGCAAATCACTTATCTGAATGATAGCAGGAATGCAAGATGAGCTCCAACCAAGACCTGGAAGAACAATTGATTACCGGCAAGGCTGATAGGAGTTCAGGTCACTTATATCAGACCATTCGGACCCATCTGAAAGCCATTCAGCAATTGGTTCATTACCCTCAGCAACCACCGGAGGGAGCCCCAGCTCCGAAGTCACCTCCAACGTGTTCACAACAGTACCCCCCCTTGAGGAGGGGTCACCGAACCCTCACTTGCGCAACCAGGCCGATCAGGATGAGCTCGATGATAGGCACGGATAAGTCTCCTAGCATGGATGTCCGAAGCAAACACCAAGAATTGTCCTCTTGACCATAACCTCTCCACTTTACCAAATACTGGAGTTTCCTGTCTAGCAAAACGAGAATCCAATATTTTCTCAACCACATACTCCAAATTGCCCTCAACCAAAACAGGGTCAGGGAGGCCAGATATAGGAACCACTGGCTCGACAAACCTCTCAATAAGGACTTGTGGATCACGTTATGGATCTTAAATGTCCCTGGAAGAAGCAAACGGAAGGAAACCGGATTAAGAATTTCCATGATCTTATAAGGTCCAATGAACCTTGGCTTAAATTTTGGAGACGCAACCTTCATAGGGATATTTCTTGAGGACAACCAAACCAAGTCCCCCACTTTAAACCGAGGACCATCAGTCCTATGCCGGTTGGCAAACCGCTGGGCCTTCTCCTGAGAAAGAGACAACTCTCCACTACCTGGTCCCAAATCTGCTGCATTCGCTCCACAATAGAGTCAACCCCCGGACAGACAGAAGCCTCCGCCTGTCCTGAAGAAAATCGAGGGTGAAACCCAGAATTGCAGAAAAATGGAGACATCAAGGTGGCAGAGCTAGCCCTATTATTAAGAGCAAACTCCGCCGAAGGCAAAAAAGAGACCCAGTCATCTTGATCAGCAGACACAAAACATCTCGAATAAGTCTCCAAAGTCTGGTTTGTTTCTCAGTTTGTCCATTGGTCTGAGGGTGAAATGCAGAGAGAAAGATAACTGAACACCAAGTTTAGAACAAAATGTTCTCCAAAATCTGGAAACAAACTGGACTCCTCTGTCAGACACAATGTTCTCCGGAATGCCATGTAAGTTCTCTTTCACACATCCGTCTTTTTGTATCAGGCATGATCCGTCGAACACCTGAAGGGACGGATCCGGCGTTAAAATAAAAAAACTGATGCAACTGATCCGTTTTTTTGCTGGATCCGACCCGAACTTTTGAACCCAGAAAAAGAGGGTTTTGGATGCCCGGAGACACTGGAAAATGTAGTAGTATAGTAGTAGTAGTAAGTAGTAGTAGTAGTAGTAGTAGACCTTGATTTCCAGAAACCGGATCAGACTTTTGACGGATTGCACAAAAGTCTGATCCGGTTCCATTGACTTTTATTGTTTCCGGCCGCCTGATGCGCTGCTTCAGGCACATCAGGCGACTCCGGCAAAAAAAAAAACGTTACATGCTCCGTTTTGTCCGGCCGCTGGAATGTACATTTCCGCCGGGTCCGGACAAAAACGGATACAACGCAATGACATCAGGCACGATCCGGCGCTAATGAAAGTCAATGGTAAAAAAACGCATCCGGTACCGGATCCGTTTTTTTACCAACACGCCGGATCATGCCTGATACAAAAAGACGGATGTGTGAAAGGCCTATTCAAACCACCTGCTGAAAGAACAAAGGCACCAATTCGGAGGAGGAAGGCAACTTAGGTAATGGCACAAGATGTATCATCTTGGAAAACCTATCACAGATTGCCCAGATAACGGTCATTCTCTGAGAGACAGGGAGGTCAGAAATAAAATCCATAGAGATATGGGTCCATGGCCTCTTGGGCACAGGTAATGGCATTAACAAACCACTAGAGCGAGAGCAAGGCTTGGAGCGAGAGCAAGTCCCACAGGACTGCACAAACTCCCTGAAGTCACGAGGCAAAGTAGGCCACCAAAAGGACCGACTCACCAAGTCTCTGGTACCAAAAATCCCAGGATGACCAGCCAACGCGGAACAATGAATCTCAGACATCACACTCTTCTTCCACTGGTCTGGGACAAACAATTTCCCAACAGGGCAGCGCTCAGGTTTATCCTCCTGACACCCCTCCAGAGCCAGTCTCAAATTGGGCGAGGTGGCGGAAAGAACTACACCCTCTTTCAAAATAACAGCAGGATCAGTTAACTCAGGAGAATCCGCAAAGAAACTCCTCAAGAGGGCATCCGCCTTAACATTCTTAGTGCCCGGAAGAAAAGAAACTGCAAAAGTAAAACATGTGAAAAACAAGGCCCACCTGGCCTGTCTAGGATTAAGTCGCTTGGCTGATTCGAGATATGGTCCGTGAGGACCACCACCTGATGTTTGGCTCCTTCCAGCCAATGTCTCCACTCTGCAAAGGCCCACTTCATGGCCAATAACTCCCGATTACCCACGTCATAATTACGTTCGGTAGAGAAACATCAGGCTGCCGTAGAACAGGAGCAGAAATGAATCTCTGCTTAAGTTCCTGAAACGCAGAAACTGCCTCAGGAGGCCAATTCACCACATCGGAACCCTTTTTGGTCAAATCAGTCAATGGTTTAACAATACCGGAGAAATTACCAATAAATTTACGATAAAAATTGGCAAAACCCAAAAACCTCTGAAGAGCCTTCAATGTAGTAGGTTGAACTCCGTCACAGATGGCCTGAACCTTGACCGGGTCCATTTCAATAACAGACAGAGACAAATGAATCCCAGAAATGAGAACTTCTGTACGCCAAAAAGACACTTTGATCCTTTCACATACAGTGCATTCTCTCAAAATCTGGAACACAGTCCGAACATGTTTCACATGAGAGTCCCAGTCGTTGGAAAAAGTCAAGATATCATCCAAATAAACTATCAATATTTAGAATTGAGAGTCCTCAGTGTTGATACCTTTTAATGGCTAACTGAAAAGATGGTAACAAACTGCAAGCTTTCGAGACTACTCAGGTCTCTTCATCAGGCAAGACTAATACAAAATCTGAAGAATCACATATTTGTGCACAACACAGCACAGAAAAAAAAAAAAAAGCAATAGATGAGACAAGTGACATGAAGCAGAACTGTCATTATGGGAGAGGGATGAACATTTGTGGCAATAAATATTGGACTAGTTCATAGATAAGGAGTGTGAAAGTTTTATTGCCCTCTGATTGGGGTCTGGTAATGTTTTGTGATGTTCTCGCAGGGTCTTTGAAGCAAATTCCTTAATTGATGTAGTAGGCCATAAAACCATGTGATAGGTTCATTCCAGCATTGAGAGTGTCAAAGGTCACCATCAATTTGTATTCGCAAACTCTCCTCTGTCTCTGAGATGTGAAATCACCTTTCAGTTCAAGTAATTTCATGTCCATCATACTATGACCGGGGATTCCAAAGTGTTTTGCCACAGGTAAATCCATTCTTTTTTCTCTTATTGTGTGGCGATGAGAATTCATCCTTGTTCTCAGTTTTTGCCCTGTCTCCCCCACATACTGACCCCCAGTTGGACATTTAGTACATATAATTAGGTACACCACATTAGATGTGATGCAGCTGAAAGTACCTGGGATCTTGTAGTCCTGATGTGAGTTGGGGATCTTTATCTTGTCCGTGGTCATTATAAATGGACAGGTTTTGCATTTCTTCTGGTTGCAAGTAAAGGTTCCTGCAGCTGTTGGAGAGGACAGGGAACTTCTGACAATGATGCTCCTTAGATTTGGGGGCTGCCTAAAACACAGTAGTGGGGGGTCTGGAAATATGGATTGTAATCGGGCATCTTTTTGTAGTAAAGGTTGTAGTTTCCATGCAGCTCCCCTTAGCATCTCCAGATTTGGATTGTAGGTGACCACTAGAGGCACCCGGTTATTTTCGTCTTTAGTTTTGTAATGTAGCAGGTGATTCCTTGATATTCTGGTGGCTCTTGTAATTTGGTTTTCAATTGTTCTTGGATGGTAGCCCTGATTTAAAAAGGTCTTTCTAGCGATCACGATAACGACGCAAGCTAACGAGATCGTTGGTGTGATTGCTTTTAGGTCGCTAGTAGCTGCCAAACAGGATATCTCATAAACGACACATCAGCGGTCAGCGATCTCTTTAACGACTTTGGCGGTCGTTAGGATCTGTCATTAGCATGTACTGAGCGCTTCTGATTCATAGGAATTTCCAGCATCGCTCCTGCTCTCTGCGTCCTGCTAGCCTGCTTTGCAACTTCTGCGATCCTCTCTGTGACGCAAAAAAGAACCTACAGATATTGCGATCCACTCCGTGACGCTAAAAAACCCTAGTCCCGCCTGCGCCGCTGTCATATGCGTCACAAACGAGGTCGCTCGTCGTTCGCAAAAGGTGCCAAACACAGCGATATAGGCTCACCAGCGGGACGCCAACGATCAAAAAACGGTCCAGAACGCTAGTGAACGATCAGCGACATCACAGCAGGGGCCACATCGTTGCTACATGCCACACACAACGACGTCGCTAACGAGATTGCTAAATAGTGATGTTTTAGCGATCTCGTTAGCGATCTCGTTAGCGATCTCGCTTAGTGTGGTATACCCTTAAGGCGACCAAGGTGTTCATCTCTATCCATGGGGTTGGAACATATACGGTTGTATCTGATGGCTTGGCTGTAGACAATGGAGTTTTTTATGTGTTTTGGATGGAAACTGTCCCATTTAAGGTATGTTGGACGGTCGATTGGCTTCTGATACAGGGATGTCTCTATTTCATTGCTCTTTAGCTTAATGGTGGTGTCCAAAAAGTTAATTTCAGTGCTGGAGTAGTTGAGTGTTAAATTGATGGTGGGATGAAATTGATTGAACTGTTCATGGAACGTCTTTAGCTGTTGCTCAGACTCCGTCCAGATGATTAAAATGTCATCAATGTAGCGGTAGTAGGCCAGAGGCCTGATGGGACATGAGGACAGAAAGTCGCTTTCAAGCTTGGCCATGAAAAGATTTGCATACTGTGGAGCCATTTTACTTCCCATAGCTGTGCCAGTCTCCTGAAGATAGATCTTGTTGTCAAATTCAAAGTAATTGTGGGTGAGGATGAATTTTGTGAGTTTCACCACAGAATCAGCATCATTCTCTGTGTTTTCCATGAAGACTTTGCAGGCATTTAATCCATCCTGGTGTGGGATATTAGAGTACAAAGATTCCACATCCATGGTGGCCAGGATGGTTCCTTCTGGTAGGGGACCTATTGCTGCTAGTTTATTCAGTAGGTCAGTTGTGTCCTGAATGTAGCTGGGTGTATCTTTTACCAGGGGTTTAAGAATACCCTCTACCCATCCAGATACCTGCTCAGTAAGGGTGTCCACACATGAAATAATTGGCCTCCCTGGATTCCCAGCTTTGTGGATTTTGGGAAGCATGTAGAATGTCCCTGTTCTTGGACTCTCTGGTATCAGGTCATCGGCTCTTATGGATTTGTCAGGCAGACAAGATACCAACTTGCTTAGTTCCTTGTAATAGTCCAGTGTAGGATCCGACTCCAGTTTTCTGTAGTAGCATGTGTCCGTAAGTTGTCTGTTTGCTTCCTTCATATAGTCTGATGTGTTCATCATGACTATTGCACCTCCCTTGTCAGCAGGTTTAATGATGATTTCTTTGTTGGTTTTCAGAGACTGTATGGCCTTTCTCTCCTGGGCACTGATGTTGGATGCTTGTCTCCTGTTGGTGTCTATGATGGTGGATTTTATCAAATATCTGAATGAGTCTATATATTTATCCAAATGAGGGTTGCGTCCAGGAGGAGGTGTCCAGTCTGACCTCTTCTTGGTTGTTGGGATCCCTTTTCCTTCAGTCCGAGTGTTTTCTGAATCTTCTGTATCATTGAAGTATTCCCTCAGGCGCAGTCTCCTGAAAAAATGTTCCATATCACTGCAGAGTTCAGTTTTATCCAGGACCTTAGTGGGACAAAATGAAAGTCCTCTAGAAAGCACAGCAAGCTCCACCTTGTTGGGTTTGTAATCCGAGAGATTGATGACACAGTTAGATGCTTTTGTGTCTGAAATGGAGTGGTTGTCCGAGTTGTCAGGTCTTGGCTTTGTTTTGGATCTGTTTGTATAGAGTCCTGAATAGGCCTTTATGGCCTATTACATCAATTAAGGAATTTGCTTCAAAGACCCTGTGAGAACATCACAAAACATTACCAGACCCCAATCAGAAGGCAATAAAACTTTCACACTCCTTATCTATGAACTAGTCCAATATTTATTGCCACAAATGTTCATCCCTCTCCCATAATGACAGTTCTGCTTCATGTCACTTGTCTCATCAATTGCTTTTTTTTTTCTGTGCTGTGTTGTGTACAAAAATGTGATTCTTCAGATTTTGTATTAGTCTTTGCCTGATGAAGAGACCTGAGTAGTCTCGAAAGCTTGCAGTTTGTTACCATCTTTTCAGTTAGCCATTAAAAGGTATCAACCACTGAGGACTCTCAACTCTAAATATTTTTCTATCTACTGGCTAACACGGTACAAAGATACACATCTTTACTGTAAATAAACGATCAGAAATTTATCCACAAAATCCCTGAAAATATCATTCATAAAGGATTGGAAGACGGAAGGAGCATTAGTAAGCCCAAAAGGCATCACTAGGTACTCAAAATGCCCCTCTGGGGTATTAAACTCCGTCTTCCATTCATCCCCATGCTTAATGCAAATAAGGTTATACGCCCCCTGAGGTCAAGCTTGGTAAACCAACTAGCACTTTTCACTCTGGAAAATAGGTCAGAAATCAAAGGTAACGGATATTGATATTTAACAGTGATTTTAATCAGGAGGCGATAGTCAATACACGGCCTCAATGAGCCATCCTTTTGGCCACAAAGAAAAAACCGGCGCCCAAGGGTGAAGAAGATGGTCTGATATGACCCTTCTCCAAAGACTCCTTGATATAAGATCGCATAGCATGGTGTTCAGGTACAGATAAGTTAAAAAGGCGACCTTTAGGAAATTTACCACCAGGCACTAACTCAATAGCGCAATCATAGCTCCTGTGAGGGGGCAAGGATGCAGATTTACTTTCACTAAATACATCCGAAAAATCAGTCAAAAAGTCAGGAACATCCTGAGACTGGGGAGAGGCAGAAAAAACAGGAGTCGCCTCCAACGTGTTCACAACACTTAACTGTTCACAATTACAGTAATTTTGACCAGGTGTGCACAAACTTTTACAAGCCACTGTACTCCCCTACACATAAAACATTCACCTTACAGGCAGTTGAGGCTTCCGCTTCTTCATGAAGTCATAGATGAAGAAGAGGAGACGGATTTCTTGTGTGAACAGCAGTGTAAGGAGGGGGACGTTCATATCTGTTAGGGTGAGTTTCCACGGTCAGGAAACGCTGCGTGTTTGGCACTGTGCGCTGGCGCAGCGCCAAACACGCAGCGTCCAGATGTTACAGCATAGTGGAGGGGATTTAAAGAAATCCCATCTCCACTATGCGTAACAATATGCAGGTGGCAGACCTGCGTAAACGGACATGCGGCGCGTCTTTTCAGACCGCAGCATGTCCTAGCGTATTGCGGCGACGCTGCGTCACCGCAACGGAATTTAACACAGGGCTATGTAGCCCTGCGTTCTTTCCGGAGGTGTTCCGGAGGTGTCCTGAACACCTCCGGAAAGAACGCGCGTCAGAAAGGGGGCGGGGCTTAGACGGAGCGGAATCTCCGCTCCGTCAATAGCGCTGTGTTTCCTGATAGTGGAAACACAGCCTAAGAGGCGACTTGAATGCTGCAGCGCGGACTCCTGTTATCCTTCACTACACAGATATCTCTTGAGGAAGGCCATAAACAGGCCGAAACGTTGACAATTCATTGAGATACATGTCTGTTAGAGGGTCACCTAGATACTACTCCCATCATCCCATGTAACACTCTCTTGTCCGGCTGTTTCCTACAGATGGACTCCATGTAAGAAATCCCCTGGAGAGATGTCCGGCTCCTCTGTATTCCCAGCACTGCCCGGAGAGTTACCAGGTAGATGAAGCTGGGCCTCCACCACATCTATATGGGGCCACGCTCAGAGATCCTACAGATGGACTCCATGTAAGAAATACTCTGGAGAGATGTCCGGCTCCTCTGAATTCCCAGGACTGTCCGGAGAGTCACCAGGTAGATGAAGCTGGGCCTCCACCACATCTATATGGGGCCGCACTCAGAGATTTGGGGTCTTCTGGTGATGTCTGCTGTATTGTAATGAGCTGTTATATATGTGACATCAGGGCGGAGATCTGACCATCATTAAAGTGGAGGATGAAGAGCAGATGATGGGCGATCAGCTGTGTGTGAGCGATGTGAAGGAGGAGAGTCCAGGAGATGATACCACAGGTATGTAATAATGGGTCACCGGTGTCTTCTGGTGACGCTGCACCTTACAGAGAATGATAGGTCAGTAAATTACACCTCAGATGGGCATTAGCACATGACAGATTACATAGTGTTATTTATTACCAAAATCTAAGCCAGAATGCACAAGCAATGTTTGAAAAATTAAGTACACCCCTTTCTGTGTATACATGATAATGGAGTCAGCGATTACATGACTACTTGTGCTTCTTATGTTGGTGACATTCCCGTTCATTGTGAGAATCTTTCTCCAAGAAGGAGGTTGTGACAGTCAGCAGAGTTCTCGCCACCATGGGCTATTAAAGCACAAGTTGTGTCATCTAATTGGTGCGCGGCCTCCGTTATCATAGGTTTGTATGTTGGAGGAGCGGTAACTACCGAGGAGGCTTGACAAGCACAACCCTCGCTGGTGCTGCTTCTATGCTACTAATTTTTATGTATGCGCAGTCATGGCCAAAAGTGTTGGCACCCTTGAAATTGTTCCACAAAATGAAGTATTTCTCCCAGAAAATAATTCCAATTACACATGCTTTGTTATACACATGTTTATTTTCTTTGTGTGTTGTTCTAATACACACAAAAAACAGAGGGGAAAAAAAGGCAAATTGGACATCATTTCACACACAACCCCCAAAATGGTCCGGACAAAGTTGATGTTACCTTATCAAAATTGTGGGTAAGCAACTGTTTCCATCATGTGATGCTTTTTCACACTCACCTGTGGCAAGTAACAGGTGTGGGTAATATGAGAATCACACTTGAAACCAGATAAAAAGAGGAGAAGTTGACTCAATCTTTGCATTGTGTGTCTGTGAGAGCAACAGTAAGCATGGAGAACAGAAAAAGAAGTTGAGAACTGTCTGAGGACCTGAGAACCAAAACTGTTGTAAAATATTAACAATCTCAAGGTTACAAGTTCATCTCCAGAGATCTTCATGTTCCTTTGTCCACGGTGCGCAATATAGTTTACCACCCCTTGCACTGTAGCTAATCTCACTGCATGTGGACGGCAGAGAGAAACTGATGAAAGGTTGGAATGCAGGATGGTGGATAAGCCCCAATCAAGGTCCAGAGAACTTCAAGCTGTCCTGCAGGCTCAGGATACATCAGTGTCAGCGCAAACTATCTGTCACGACGTATAACAGATATATTCAAAGATAGCAACCTATATCTAATGTGACATCATTCTAAATTTCATATAATAGAGAAAATCAACATGTATACATAGTATCTGCCAGCAATGTCTTACCTGACATAATATCCTATGTATTGTGGGTCAATTCTGTGTACGTGTCACGCTGTCTCTGGATAGAGGTGGACCGGGGTCTATGCTGACCCTGAACTGGGTCCTGACTAGTCCCTCTACCTGGAGGTACTGTTAATGGTACAGAGGTCCAGGCTGCCAGCGTAACCCTGTCTCCTGTAGATCCCTGACCACTGTAATCTAGTCCTCAGAAGGACCCTGATTACCACCACAGGGAATGGGCAGGTCACAGCTTACACACAGTCTAAGACAAACGAGACAGACAAGGGGTAAAGAAAACACAGCCTTGCATACAACACTTCCACTACAGAGGAACACAAAAGGTTAAGGAGATAAACAATAAGCGAGGAGAGGATAAACCACAACAGGCACTCTTAGCTTAAGTCTTCTCAGAAACGATCCGCTCTGCTGGTCTGAATGAATGCTTTCACCGGCAACTTCCCCAGCAGACCAGCAGGTATATGAAGGAAGCTAATTAACAAAACATCAATCGCAGCTGGGCGAGGCTGGTCAGCCCAGCACCGAGAGAGAAAGAATTAACTCCCTCAGTGCCGAAAAAACCCAGCACCAGAAACTCAGCTGTGCGAAGTCAGGGTGTGCAATCGCGACGATCTCCGCCGCGACACACCCGTGACAGTACCCCCCCTTCTACGAGGGGCCTCTGGACCCTCAGGGCCTGGTCTATCTGGGTGAGTAGTGTGGAAAGTGCGAACCAAACGGTCTGCGTTAATATCCGACGCAGAAACCCACATCCTCTCCTCAGGACCATACCCCCTCCAATGAACAAGGTACTGAAGGGACCGGCGATTCAGACGTGAGTCAATGATCTTCGATACCTGAAACTCCAAATTACCATTGACCACCACTGGAGGAGGAGGTAGAGGTGACGGTATAACTGGTGCCACGTACCTCTTAAGCAACGATTTGTGGAACACATTGTGGATTTTAAATGTAGGAGGGAGGTCAAGACGGAAAGCCACCGGATTAACTATTGAACTGATCCTGTATGGCCCGATGAATCTGGGACCGAGTTTCCAGGAGGGAACCTTAAGTTTTATATTCTTGGTAGACAACCATACCAGATCGTTCACACTTAGGTCCGGACCACTCTCCTCCTATCAGCCATACGTTTGTATCGGTTCCCCATAGTGCTCAGATTATTAAGCACTCCTCTCCACACTGAAGCAAGTGACGACGAAAATCGTTCCTCCTCAGGAACCCCAGAAGAGCCCCCCCCATTGAAAGTACAAAACTGGGGGTGAAAACCATATGCCCCAAAAAACGGGGACTTACCAGTGGACTCGCTCCGCCTATTGTTAAGAGCGAACTCTGCCAGAGGCAAGAAAGAAGACCAGTCCTCCTGGTTCTCTGAGACAAAACACCGGAGATATGTCTCTAAGCTCTGATTCAGACACTCTGTCTGACCATTGGTCTGCGGATGAAAAGCCGAAGAAAATGACAACTGCATCCCCCGACGAGAACAAAATGCCTTCCAGAATTTGGACACAAACTGAGACCCCCGATCCGACACCACATCGGAAGGCAACCCGTGAAGTCTCACAATCTCCCCAATGAACACCAGAGTTTTAGCATTAGGAAGAGCAGGAAGAGCAATAAAATGTGCCATTTTGCTGAACCTGTCAACTACAACTAGTATGACAGTTTTACCTGAAGACGGAGGAAGGTCCGTAATGAAGTCCATAGACAGATGGGTCCATGGACGCTCCGGGATTTTCAACGGTAAAAGGGCCCCAGACGGACGGGTATGTGGGGTCTTAGAGCGCGCACATACCCCACAGGACGCGACAAAAGTTACCACCTCTTTATTTAAGTTAGGCCACCAAAACCGGCGAGAAACGAGATCTACAGTTGCTTTACTCCCTGGGTGTCCTGCCAAAGCAGAATTATGATGTGCCTCGATAACCTTTTGTCTTAACTGATCTGGAACAAACAGTTTCCCTGGAGGTCCTACAGGGGCGTCCCCCTGAGCCTCCAATACCTCCTCCTCAAGCTCAGAGCATACAGCCGACACCACAACTCCCTCCTGAAGAATAGGAACCGGGTCATCCGTCTTCCCGGCCCCCGGGAAACTACGAGATAAAGCATCAGCCTTTACATTTTTTGACCCAGGACGATATGTGACGACAAAATTAAACCTGGTAAAAAACAACGACCATCTAGCTTGTCTGGAATTCAGACGTTTTGCAGACTCTAAATACAGCAGGTTCTTGTGATCAGTAATGACGGTGACCGGGTGGACTGCCCCCTCCAAAAAGTGACGCCACTCTTCAAAAGCCAACTTAATGGCCAAGAGTTCCCTATTGCCGACATCATAATTCCTCTCGGCGGACGACAATTTTTTAGAAAAGAAAGCGCACGGATGCCATTTACCAGGGGACGGACCTTGAGATAATACCGCACCCACTCCTACGTCAGATGCGTCTACCTCCACAATGAACGGTTGTGATGCATCAGGTTGGATGAGTATGGGTGCTGAAGCAAAACATTTTTTCAAGGAGGAAAATGCTTGACAAGCTTTGTCAGACCACCTAGAAAAATCCGTCCCTTTTTTTGTCATGTCAGTGAGAGGTTTGACAACAGATGAGAAATTACGAATAAATTTCCGGTAGTAGTTAGCAAACCCCAGGAAACGCTGCAGTGCTTTAAGATCCTCTGGCCGATCCCATTCAAGCACAGCCTTCACTTTCCCAGGGTCCATACGGAAACCGGAGGCTGACACCAAGAATCCTAAAAACTGAAGTTCTTGTACAGCGAATACACACTTCTCCCATTTGGCGTACAGTTTATTATCTCGCAAGATCTGCAACACTTGTCTCACATGCTCCTGATGAGACACAAGATCCGGCGAGTAAATTAAGATGTCATCTAGATAAATGACAACAAACTGTCCCACTAGATGGCGAAAGATGTCATTAACAAAATGTTGAAACACCGCCGGGGCAGTAGTCAGACCGAAAGGCATGACAAGGTTCTCATAATGTCCCTCCGGAGTGTTAAACGCCGTCTTCCACTCATCCCCCTCCTTTATCCTAATCAGATTATACGCCCCCCTGAGATCCAACTTAGAGAACCATTTGGCGCCCACAATCTGATTGAAGAGATCAGGAATAAGTGGGAGCGGATACGGATCTCGGACCGTAATCCGATTAAGCTCATGGAAATCCAGGCAAGGGCGTAGGCCTCCATCTTTTTTCTTCACAAAGAAGAACCCCGCGGCCACTGGGGAAGATGAAGGTCTAATATGCCCCTTGGCCAGACTTTCCGAAATGTAATCCTTCATAGCTTGCCTCTCAGGACCAGAAAGGTTATATAACCTAGATTTTGGTAACTTAGCATCAGGAAGCAATTTTATAGCACAGTCATATGCGCGATGAGGAGGTAATTCTTGACACCCTTCCTCTGAAAACACATCCTCAAAGTCCTCCAGAAAAGGAGGTAAGGTTCTAGGCATGACCGTACCGATGACCGTGTTCATGCAGTTACTATTGCAAAATTCACCCCACTGGCTTATCTCTCTGGATTGCCAATTAATAACTGGGTTATGTTTAGTTAACCAAGGAAGTCCCAACACAATAGGAGTGGGAAGGCCCTCCAACACATAACAAGACAATAGTTCTTTATGTATTGCCCCCACTCGAAGGTCTATGTTATGCACGGCTTGCACAAAGCTACCTTGACCGAGAGGCCTGGCGTCAATAGAGAATATAGGGATAGGTTTGGCCAATACACTCAGTTGCATACCTTGCACCTGGCAAACCGAGCGTCCACCAGATTAGCCGCGGCCCCACTATCCAGAAGAACAGAAATCCTCTCAGTTCTCGTACCTACCACCACCTCCGCTGGTACGAGAAACTGAGACGGACTTGGGGACGAAATACATACTCCCAGATTGTCGTCCACCACACAACCTGGGATTAATAGTTTTCCGGCGACTTCTTGCTCAGTACAGTACGGGATGGACACCCCTCAATAAAATGTCCCTCTCTCCCGCAGAAGAAACACCTTCTTGTTTTGCGGCGCACCGCCGATCCCCTCCCTCGGAATGATGTCCCTCCCAACTGCATAGGTTCCTCGGAACAAACCAGGGGAACCTCAATATTAGGGACTTTAGAAGGAGGTGGAGTCATCACAGGAGGCGGAGTTACCCCACACCTCTCCCGAAGCCGTCTATCAATGCGAATAGCAAGAGCCATAGCGGCCTCCAGTGACGGGGGAGAATCATACTGAGCCAACACATCTTTGATTTGTCAGATAAACCTTGACAAAACTGGCTCTTAAGAGCCGGGTCATTCCACTGAGTATCCGTGGCCCACCTACGGAACTCTGAAGAAAATTCCTCCGCCGGACGATCTCCCTGCTGTATCCTACGTAACTTCATTTCAGCAAGGGAGACCCGATCCGGGTCATCATATACCAGACCCAGGGCTGTAAAAAATCGGTCCACTGACTGGAGAGCCGGGGAGCCCGGGGGAGAGAGAACGCTCAGGATTGAGGGTCCCCTTGTAAGAGCGAGATGACAATTCCCACCCTCTGATCCTCACTCCCCGACGACTGCGGCCGCAGCCGAAAATACAATTTACATGCTTCCCGGACAGTAAAAAACTTGTCCCGCCCACCAGTGAACCTGTCCGGGAGAGCTACTTTAGGTTCAAATCTGGTTTGCTCCCGGGGGTACAAAACCTTGGATTTAACGTCCGTCAGCTCCATGGACAAACTCTGCAACTGCTGAGCTAAATGGGCTACTGGATCCATGGTGGCTGGGGAGAATCTTTAGATTGGCCGGTGAAAATGTCACGACGAATAACAGATATATTCAAAGATAGCAACCTATATCTAATGTGACATCATTCTAAATTTCATATAATAGAGAAAATCAACATGTATACATAGTATCTGCCAGCAATGTCTTACCTGACATAATATCCTATGTATTGTGGGTCAATTCTGTGTACGTGTCACGCTGTCTCTGGATAGAGGTGGACCGGGGTCTATGCTGACCCTGAACTGGGGTCCTGACTAGTCCCTCTACCTGGAGGTACTGTTAATGGTACAGAGGTCCAGGCTGCCAGCGTAACCCTGTCTCCTGTAGATCCCTGACCACTGTAATCTAGTCCTCAGAAGGACCCTGATTACCACCACAGGGAATGGGCAGGTCACAGCTTACACACAGTCTAAGACAAACGAGACAGACAAGGGGTAAAGAAAACACAGCCTTGCATACAACACTTCCACTACAGAGGAACACAAAAGGTTAAGGAGATAAACAATAAGCGAGGAGAGGATAAACCACAACAGGCACTCTTAGCTTAAGTCTTCTCAGAAACGATCCGCTCTGCTGGTCTGAATGAATGCTTTCACCGGCAACTTCCCCAGCAGACCAGCAGGTATATGAAGGAAGCTAATTAACAAAACATCAATCGCAGCTGGGCGAGGCTGGTCAGCCCAGCACCGAGAGAGAAAGAATTAACTCCCTCAGTGCCGAAAAACACCCAGCACCAGAAACTCAGCTGTGCGAAGTCAGGGTGTGCAATCGCGACGATCTCCGCCGCGACACACCCGTGACAGTACCCCCCCTTCTACGAGGGGCCTCTGGACCCTCAGGGCCTGGTCTATCTGGGTGAGTAGTGTGGAAAGTGCGAACCAAACGGTCTGCGTTAATATCCGACGCAGAAACCCACATCCTCTCCTCAGGACCATACCCCCTCCAATGAACAAGGTACTGAAGGGACCGGCGATTCAGACGTGAGTCAATGATCTTCGATACCTGAAACTCCAAATTACCATTGACCACCACTGGAGGAGGAGGTAGAGGTGACGGTATAACTGGTGCCACGTACCTCTTAAGCAACGATTTGTGGAACACATTGTGGATTTTAAATGTAGGAGGGAGGTCAAGACGGAAAGCCACCGGATTAACTATTGAACTGATCCTGTATGGCCCGATGAATCTGGGACCGAGTTTCCAGGAGGGAACCTTAAGTTTTATATTCTTGGTAGACAACCATACCAGATCGTTCACACTTAGGTCCGGACCACTCTCCTCCTATCAGCCATACGTTTGTATCGGTTCCCCATAGTGCTCAGATTATTAAGCACTCCTCTCCACACTGAAGCAAGTGACGACGAAAATCGTTCCTCCTCAGGAACCCCAGAAGAGCCCCCCCCATTGAAAGTACAAAACTGGGGGTGAAAACCATATGCCCCAAAAAACGGGGACTTACCAGTGGACTCGCTCCGCCTATTGTTAAGAGCGAACTCTGCCAGAGGCAAGAAAGAAGACCAGTCCTCCTGGTTCTCTGAGACAAAACACCGGAGATATGTCTCTAAGCTCTGATTCAGACACTCTGTCTGACCATTGGTCTGCGGATGAAAAGCCGAAGAAAATGACAACTGCATCCCCCGACGAGAACAAAATGCCTTCCAGAATTTGGACACAAACTGAGACCCCCGATCCGACACCACATCGGAAGGCAACCCGTGAAGTCTCACAATCTCCCCAATGAACACCAGAGTTTTAGCATTAGGAAGAGCAGGAAGAGCAATAAAATGTGCCATTTTGCTGAACCTGTCAACTACAACTAGTATGACAGTTTTACCTGAAGACGGAGGAAGGTCCGTAATGAAGTCCATAGACAGATGGGTCCATGGACGCTCCGGGATTTTCAACGGTAAAAGGGCCCCAGACGGACGGGTATGTGGGGTCTTAGAGCGCGCACATACCCCACAGGACGCGACAAAAGTTACCACCTCTTTATTTAAGTTAGGCCACCAAAACCGGCGAGAAACGAGATCTACAGTTGCTTTACTCCCTGGGTGTCCTGCCAAAGCAGAATTATGATGTGCCTCGATAACCTTTTGTCTTAACTGATCTGGAACAAACAGTTTCCCTGGAGGTCCTACAGGGGCGTCCCCCTGAGCCTCCAATACCTCCTCCTCAAGCTCAGAGCATACAGCCGACACCACAACTCCCTCCTGAAGAATAGGAACCGGGTCATCCGTCTTCCCGGCCCCCGGGAAACTACGAGATAAAGCATCAGCCTTTACATTTTTTGACCCAGGACGATATGTGACGACAAAATTAAACCTGGTAAAAAACAACGACCATCTAGCTTGTCTGGAATTCAGACGTTTTGCAGACTCTAAATACAGCAGGTTCTTGTGATCAGTAATGACGGTGACCGGGTGGACTGCCCCCTCCAAAAAGTGACGCCACTCTTCAAAAGCCAACTTAATGGCCAAGAGTTCCCTATTGCCGACATCATAATTCCTCTCGGCGGACGACAATTTTTTAGAAAAGAAAGCGCACGGATGCCATTTACCAGGGGACGGACCTTGAGATAATACCGCACCCACTCCTACGTCAGATGCGTCTACCTCCACAATGAACGGTTGTGATGCATCAGGTTGGATGAGTATGGGTGCTGAAGCAAAACATTTTTTCAAGGAGGAAAATGCTTGACAAGCTTTGTCAGACCACCTAGAAAAATCCGTCCCTTTTTTTGTCATGTCAGTGAGAGGTTTGACAACAGATGAGAAATTACGAATAAATTTCCGGTAGTAGTTAGCAAACCCCAGGAAACGCTGCAGTGCTTTAAGATCCTCTGGCCGATCCCATTCAAGCACAGCCTTCACTTTCCCAGGGTCCATACGGAAACCGGAGGCTGACACCAAGAATCCTAAAAACTGAAGTTCTTGTACAGCGAATACACACTTCTCCCATTTGGCGTACAGTTTATTATCTCGCAAGATCTGCAACACTTGTCTCACATGCTCCTGATGAGACACAAGATCCGGCGAGTAAATTAAGATGTCATCTAGATAAATGACAACAAACTGTCCCACTAGGTGGTGAAAGATGTCATTAACAAAATGTTGAAACACCGCCGGGGCAGTAGTCAGACCGAAAGGCATGACAAGGTTCTCATAATGTCCCTCCGGAGTGTTAAACGCCGTCTTCCACTCATCCCCCTCCTTTATCCTAATCAGATTATACGCCCCCCTGAGATCCAACTTAGAGAACCATTTGGCGCCCACAATCTGATTGAAGAGATCAGGAATAAGTGGGAGCGGATACGGATCTCGGACCGTAATCCGATTAAGCTCATGGAAATCCAGGCAAGGGCGTAGGCCTCCATCTTTTTTCTTCACAAAGAAGAACCCCGCGGCCACTGGGGAAGATGAAGGTCTAATATGCCCCTTGGCCAGACTTTCCGAAATGTAATCCTTCATAGCTTGCCTCTCAGGACCAGAAAGGTTATATAACCTAGATTTTGGTAACTTAGCATCAGGAAGCAATTTTATAGCACAGTCATATGCGCGATGAGGAGGTAATTCTTGACACCCTTCCTCTGAAAACACATCCTCAAAGTCCTCCAGAAAAGGAGGTAAGGTTCTAGGCATGACCGTACCGATGACCGTGTTCATGCAGTTACTATTGCAAAATTCACCCCACTGGCTTATCTCTCTGGATTGCCAATTAATAACTGGGTTATGTTTAGTTAACCAAGGAAGTCCCAACACAATAGGAGTGGGAAGGCCCTCCAACACATAACAAGACAATAGTTCTTTATGTATTGCCCCCACTCGAAGGTCTATGTTATGCACGGCTTGCACAAAGCTACCTTGACCGAGAGGCCTGGCGTCAATAGAGAATATAGGGATAGGTTTGGCCAATACACTCAGTTGCATACCTTGCACCTGGGCAAACCGAGCGTCCACCAGATTAGCCGCGGCCCCACTATCCAGAAGAACAGAAATCCTCTCAGTTCTCGTACCTACCACCACCTCCGCTGGTACGAGAAACTGAGACGGACTTGGGGACGAAATACATACTCCCAGATTGTCGTCCACCACACAACCTGGGATTAATAGTTTTCCGGCGACTTCTTGCTCAGTACAGTACGGATGGACACCCCTCAATAAAATGTCCCCTCTCTCCCGCAGAAGAAACACCTTCTTGTTTTGCGGCGCACCGCCGATCCCCTCCCTCGGAATGATGTCCCTCCCAACTGCATAGGTTCCTCGGAACAAACCAGGGGAACCTCAATATTAGGGACTTTAGAAGGAGGTGGAGTCATCACAGGAGGCGGAGTTACCCCACACCTCTCCCGAAGCCGTCTATCAATGCGAATAGCAAGAGCCATAGCGGCCTCCAGTGACGGGGGAGAATCATACTGAGCCAACACATCTTTTGATTTGTCAGATAAACCTTGACAAAACTGGCTCTTAAGAGCCGGGTCATTCCACTGAGTATCCGTGGCCCACCTACGGAACTCTGAAGAAAATTCCTCCGCCGGACGATCTCCCTGCTGTATCCTACGTAACTTCATTTCAGCAAGGGAGACCCGATCCGGGTCATCATATACCAGACCCAGGGCTGTAAAAAATCGGTCCACTGACTGGAGAGCCGGGGAGCCCGGGGGGAGAGAGAACGCTCAGGATTGAGGGTCCCCTTGTAAGAGCGAGATGACAATTCCCACCCTCTGATCCTCACTCCCCGACGACTGCGGCCGCAGCCGAAAATACAATTTACATGCTTCCCGGACAGTAAAAAACTTGTCCCGCCCACCAGTGAACCTGTCCGGGAGAGCTACTTTAGGTTCAAATCTGGTTTGCTCCCGGGGGTACAAAACCTTGGATTTAACGTCCGTCAGCTCCATGGACAAACTCTGCAACTGCTGAGCTAAATGGGCTACTGGATCCATGGTGGCTGGGGAGAATCTTTAGATTGGCCGGTGAAAATGTCACGACGAATAACAGATATATTCAAAGATAGCAACCTATATCTAATGTGACATCATTCTAAATTTCATATAATAGAGAAAATCAACATGTATACATAGTATCTGCCAGCAATGTCTTACCTGACATAATATCCTATGTATTGTGGGTCAATTCTGTGTACGTGTCACGCTGTCTCTGGATAGAGGTGGACCGGGGTCTATGCTGACCCTGAACTGGGGTCCTGACTAGTCCCTCTACCTGGAGGTACTGTTAATGGTACAGAGGTCCAGGCCGCCAGCGTAACCCTGTCTCCTGTAGATCCCTGACCACTGTAATCTAGTCCTGAGAAGGACCCTGATTACCACCACAGGAATGGGCAGGTCACAGCTTACACACAGTCTAAGACAAACGAGACAGACAAGGGGTAAAGAAAACACAGCCTTGCATACAACACTTCCACTACAGAGGAACACAAAAGGTTAAGGAGATAAACAATAAGCGAGGAGAGGAAAAACCACAACAGGCACTCTTAGCTTAAGTCTTCTCAGAAACGATCCGCTCTGCTGGTCTGAATGAATGCTTTCACCGGCAACTTCCCCAGCAGACCAGCAGGTATATGAAGGAAGCTAATTAACAAAACATCAATCGCAGCTGGGCGAGGCTGGTCAGCCCAGCACAGAGAGAGAAAGAATTAACTCCCTCAGTGCCGAAAAACACCCAGCACCAGAAACTCAGCTGTGCGAAGTCAGGGTGTGCAATCGCGACGATCTCTGCCGCGACACACCCGTGACACTATCGTCCACATGCAGGAGACCAGGGAGGACCCACTGCTGTCACAAGAGTCATAAAAAGCTAGACTGCAGTTTGCAAAATGTACTTGAGTAAGCCAAAATCCTTCAGGGAAGCGTCTAATGGACAGATGAGACCAAGATAGAGTTTTTTGGTACAGTACATCATTCTACTGTTTACCAAAAACAGAATGAGGCTGACAAAGAAAAGGGCACAGCACCTACAGTCATATATAATGGAGGGTCAGATGTTTTGGGTTGCTTTGCTTCCTCTGGCACTGGGTGCCCTGACTGTGTGCAAGGCATCATGAAATCTGCAGATTAACAAGGAATTTTGGGAGGCAACGTAGTGCCCAACATCAGAAAGGTGGATTTGCATCCTATGTCCTGGTTCTTCCAGCAGGACAATGACCCCAAACATACCGTATTTTTCGGACTATAAGATGTACCGGACCATAAAACGCACCCCAAATTTTCAGAAGAAAAATGGGGAAAAAAAATGAATGTGTCAAATGGGGGTCCATCTTACAGTCCTGAATTTAGCTTACTCTGGGGGGATCTGCAGCGCTGGTGGAGCGGAATTCAGGGGTTGTTTGGTGATATGACCCAGACTGGTGCATCAGGATCAGTGGTGCTCCGTGGTGCAGGGCTTTGACGACATTTTGTGAAAGCCCAGAGCCCCCGCACATACATTGCTGCGATGGGGTGGTCTCTGTGAAATCCCATCCCAAGGCTGGTCCTGCTAGTTCGGCAGTGCTCGGTGGTATGAAACAAAGTGCTGGAGAGTCCTGAAACAGCAGCAATGAGTCCAGATCTAAATCCCATTGATCACCTGTGGAAAGATCTTATAATTGCTGTTAGAGACCGGGAGCAGTTTGTGAGAAGAGTCCGCCACAATTCCAGGTGAGAGGCGTAAGAGGCTTGTAGATGGTTATAGGAAGAGATTGATTGCAGGTATTTATTTCAAAGGGTGAAACCAAATATTAAGCTGAGGGAGCCAACAATTTTGTCCAGACCATTTTGGGGGTTTTATGTGAAATTATGTTCAATTAGCGTTTTTTCTGTTTTTGGTGCTGTTCCAACATACACAAAGGAAATAAACATGTGTATAACAAAATATGTGTAATTGTTATTGGGTGAAATATTTCATTTTCTGGAACAATTTCCGGGGTGTCAAAACTTTTGGCCATGACTGTATGTAAAAAACACAACATGAAAAGTAGCCTTACCAAACCTTGTCAAATGACCAAAGCACTGGCAGGATGCAGCCGGCTCCCATAGATAAAGGCTGGAGCAGCACAGATGCCTTCCACTGATGAGAACAGCCTCCCATATCACAGAAATAGTGATGATGAAGGTGTTAGCTGCCTAGTGGAAAAAAACACACAGATAGGGCTTAGTTAGGA
Source organism: Oophaga sylvatica (assembly GCA_033576555.1). Classification (NCBI taxonomy): domain Eukaryota; kingdom Metazoa; phylum Chordata; class Amphibia; order Anura; family Dendrobatidae; genus Oophaga; species Oophaga sylvatica. The sequence goes on along the minus strand of JARQOD010001765.1, from coordinate 65,832 downwards.
CATAAGTCACACAGGAAAATGCGAAAGTGGATGGCAGCCTATTTGTAACGCCTATAATGGAAGGCGGGCTGTTCAGCACTATATGTGCATAACACAAAAAGCCAAGCCATCAAAAAGGAGCCTAGCTGCACCCTGCAAAAAATGATAAAAAGTGCAATAAAAAGATGCATATGATAAATGCATCAAATCAGGTATTGGTTACTAGTTTGGCCAAAGCAGATAAGCTCACAACCCAACGTCAAGGGTCCCCATTATATTGCGAGTATCTAACTATCAAATTAAAGCTCAAGACAAGGATAAAAAAGGACTTAAAAATCCTGAAATTTTTTTGCTAAAAACACAACATGAAAAATAGCCTTACCAAACCTTGTCAAATGACCAAAGCACTGGCAGGATGCAGCCCGCTCCCACCAATAAAAGCTGCATCCTGCCAGTGCTTTGGTCATTTAAAAAGATTTGTCTTGAGCCATAACTGTATGTACATGTATGATCCGATCACCGGCCAGTATCTGTATATGTACATGTATGATGCGGTCACCGGCCAGTGTCTGTATATGTACATGTATGATGCGGTCACCGGCCAGTATTTGTACATGTACATGTATGATGCGGTCACCGGCCAGTATCTGTACATGTACATGTATGATCCGGTCACCGGCCAGTATCTGTACATGTATGATCCGGTCACCGGCCAGTATCTGTACATGTATGATCCGGTCACCGGCCAGTATCTGTACATGTATGATTTGGTCACCGGCCAGTATCTGTATATATATGATGGGGTCACCGGCCAGTATATGTACATGTATGATCCGGTTCACCGGCCAGTATCTGTATATGTACATGTATGATCCGGTCACCGGCCAGTATATGTACATGTATGATCCCGTCACCGGCCAGTATCTGTATATGTACATGTATGACCCGGTCACCGGCCAGTATCTGTATATGTACATGTATGATCCGGTCACCGGCCAGTATCTGTACATGTACATGTATGATCCGGTCACCAGCCAGTATCTGTATATGTACATGTATGATGCGGTCACCAGCCAGTATCTGTACATGTACAGGTATGATCCGGTCACCAGCCAGTATCTGTATATGTACATGTATGATCCAGTCACCGGCCAGTATCTGTACATGTATGATCCGGTCACCGGCCAGTATCTGTACATGTACATGTATGATCCGGTCACCGGCCAGTATCTATATATGTACATGTATGATTCGGTCACCGGCCAGTATCTGAACATGTATGATTCGGTCACCGGCCAGTATCTGTATATGTATGATGGGGTCACCGGCCAGTATATGTACATGTATGATTCGGTTCACCGGCCAGTATCTGTATATGTACATGTATGACCAGGTCACCGGACAGTATATGTACATGTATGATCCGGTCATCGGCCAGTATCTGTATATGTACATGTATGACCTGGTCACCGGCCAGTATCTGTATATGTACATGTATGATCCGGTCACCGGCCAATATGTGTATATGTACATGTATGATCCGGTCACCGGCCAGTATCTGTATGTGTACATGTATGATCCGGTCACCGGGCAGTATCTGTGTCTGTACATGTATCATCCGGTCACCGGCCAGTATCTGTATATGTACATGTGTGATCCGGTCACCGGCCAGTATCTGTATATGTACATGTGTGACCCGGTCACCGGCCAGTATCTGTATATGTACATGTATGTTCCGGTCACCGGCCAGTATCTGTATATGTACATGTATGATCCGGTCACTGGCCAGTATATGTACATGTATGACCCGGTCATAAGCCAGTATATGTACATGTACATGTATGATCCGGTCACCGGCCAGTATCTGTATATGTATGTGTATGATCCGATCACCGGCCAGCATCTGTATATGTACATGTATGATCCGGTCACCGGCCAGTATATGTACATGTATGATCTGGTCACAGGCCAGTATCTGTACATGTGTGATTCGGTCACCGGCCAGCATGTGTATATGTACATGTATGATCCGATCACCGGCCAGTATCTGTATATGTACATGTATGATCCGGTCACCGGCCAGTATCTGTACATGTACATGTATGAGCCTCTCATCAGCCAGTATCTGTATATGTACATGTATGACCGGTCACCAGCCAGTATCTGTATATGTACATGTATGATCCAGTCACCGGCCAGTATCTGTACATGTATGATCCGGTCACGGGCCAGTATCTGTACATGTACATGTATGATCTGGTCACCGGCCAGTATCTATATATGTACATGTATGATCCGGTCACCGGCCAGTATCTGTACATGTATGATTTGGTCACCGGCCAGTATCTGTATATGTATGATGGGGTCACCGGCCAGTATATGTACATGTATGATCCGGTTCACCGGCCAGTATCTGTATATGTACATGTATGACCAGGTCACCGGCCAGTATATGTACATGTATGATCCGGTCACCGGCCAGTATCTGTATATGTACATGTATGACCCGGTCACCGGCCAGTATCTGTATATGTACATGTATGATCCGGCCAGTATCTGTACATGTACATGTATGATCCGATCACCAGCCAGTATCTGTATATGTACATGTATGATGCGGTCAACGGCCAGTATCTGTACATGTACATGTATGATCCGGTCACCAGCCATTATCTGTATATGTACATGTATGACCCGGTCACCGGCCAGTATCTGTATATGTACATGTATGATCCGGTCACCGGCCAGTATCTGTACATGTACATGTATGATCCGGTCACCAGCCAGTATCTGTATATGTACATGTATGATGCGGTCACCGGCCAGTATCTGTACATGTACATGTATGATCCGGTCACCGGCCAGTATCTATATATGTACATGTATGATCCAGTCACCGGCCAGGTCTGTACATGTATGATCCGGTCACCGGCCAGTATCTGTACATGTACATGTATGATCCGGTCACCAGCCAGTATCTATATATGTACATGTATGATCCGGTCACCGGCCAGTATCTGTATATGTACATGTATGATCCGATCACCGGCCAGTATCTGTATATGTACATGTATGATCCGATCACCGGCCAGTATCTGTATATGTACATGTATGATCCGATCACCGGCCAGTATCTGTATATGTACATGTATGATGTATGGTTTAAGTACCTTTAACCACCGCTGTTAAAATGCATAACGGCGGACGTTAAGGGGTTAAGGGATTGGAGAAAATATCCATAGTCATACTATGATGAGTATTATTTCTGTAGCGCTGTAACAAATAACGGCACGCATAGGCTTGGGGAATCACGGATTGTGATCCCACCGCTGCCACCACTATGTCACGATTGGCAGAGATTTATATTTATCCCACTTTCCCGTTCCGCTTAGGAACTTGCAGGTCTCCGGCGCCCCCCTTACCATCCGGTCAGTCAGGGAACTGCACCTAGGATAATTAGTCACCGGACGGGCCGCTAGGACGTGTACTGGCTATTGGGGATGCTGCAGTGAGGGGATTATAACTACTCCTAGCAGCCGCCAGGCAATACACTTATAAAAGCCACTCTGTCACTGCCAGCTATAGCCAAAGCCCAGCACACACTCGCTGCCACCAGCCTCTGGGTCTAGAATGTGGGAAAGAGGCCACCCCAATTTAGTAGCGTAGTATACTTCAGGCACGTGCAAATTCGTTATAGAGCATAGAGACAAACTAGTACCTTTATATTTTACTCCAAAAAGATAGGCAGTGTTTACAGAAGATATAAAAAGATTTTACAAGATGAGACAATCAAAGTATGTACAATGCAGTTACAAATAAAAGGGGATTTAAGAGAAGATAAGAAACTCACGTATTGCTTAGATCATCTTAGGCAAAACCATGCGGCTGGGGGATGGGCGACAGGTCGCAGTGTATTACAGACGTGCACTGAGTCTGGTTTCCAGGACAAAACTGAGCCAAAATGACCTGGCCCTGCCTTATAGCCCTCTGGTCATGACATCACTAAAGGGGCTGAGTTACCACCGCTCTCCCCTTTGCTCAGAGTTACAGATTTGCTGAAAAAACTTATAATTATCATAACTCAGAGATGGAGTCTCTTACAGCGATGCATAGCGTGCCATTGTACTCCGCAAGACGTTGGCGTGCATTTAAGTCTAAACGCAAAGTGCCTGGGTGTATCGGCTAAGCAGGAATCTGTTTCTTGGATTCTGCTGGTGCCAGCGCTTAGAAAATTCACTGATTATCGGCTTCACCGATGAATTGGCAGATATGAAAATTTCATACTCATAACATACACAGGGGTCTAGATATTTAGATCTTGAATAACTATCATACAACAAAGGAACAGACCATGTGGTTTCTAAACTGCTTTCAGCCGGCTTCTCAGTGGGGCTAGCCACCTGATATCAGGTTACACGGAGTGTGTAGTGAGCTGGAGAGGGAGGAGGAGGGGGGAGCCCACAGCCTGAGGTTGCAAAACATAATGTCGTATATGTCTTTGTGTAGTTGAAAGTTCTAGAAAAAGTTTAAGGAAAGGAACTCATATTCCAGGTGATCGTCACACCTCCCCCTCTTAGAGTGCGCTAAGGAGGCATGACCTGTCGGTAATCCGCCATGCGCACCTCAGCGGGTTCTCCCCGGCGGGACAACCCATCAGCATTTCCATGTTCACTGACTTTTTTGTGTTGTATGGAAAAGTCGTACTGCTGGAGGGCAAGGCTCCAGCGTAGCAACCTTCCGTTGGTTCCGGACACTGTATGCAGTCAGTTCAGAGGGTTGTGGTCGATTACCACCGTGAAGGTGCGCCCGTACAGGTAGGGCTGCAAACGTTGCAGTGCCCAGACCGTGGCCAGGCACTTCTTTTCGATGGTGGAGTATGCCACTTCTGTTGTGAATGTCTTAGAGACGACTTCGGAGCTGATGCTCCCTCCGGTGGTTGCTGAGGGTATTGAACCAATTAAGGAATGGGTCTCAGGTGGAGATGACTGGCTTGATATAAGTGACCTGAACTCCCAGCAGCCTTGCCGGTAATCAATTGTTCTTCCAGGTCTTGCTTGGAGCTCAGCTTGCATTCCTGCTTTAATTCAGATAAGTGATTTGCTGTTTTTTTTTCCTCTGGTTTGATTTTCCTTGCTGGTTCGCTGCCTTGCAGTGGACTTCAGCCTCGTCCCCTTTTGGGGCCTGGCGCTGCAATTGTGCTTAGTTTGTGTTTGCACTTTTGCTGTGTTCCTTGTCTCTTTTTCTTTGCTGAATTGCTGTGTGTTACACCAGAGATCTGATTTAGGTGGTAAAGATTGTGTGATCTCAGGTTTTTGTTAATCAGGAGTGTTGGTATTTTTGTCAGATTTTTTTTGGGTTGCAGTCAGAATTCTTTCCTATACTTTTCTATCTAGACAGATTGGGCCCCAGCATTTGCTCATTCTGTCGGGGTCATTTTGACAACTCCACTCGTCCTCCAGTCACTCCGAATTCAATCTATGAGCATGGGTTAACCATTCAAAGAATGAGTCAGACAACAGGCTGGTTCAAACTCAGAGCATGCTCAGAAGGCTACTAACAGGCAGCAGTCCCAGCAACGTTCTGACTTTATTTCCTCTTACACAAGGTTTTGTACGCAAGAATATAGGCAGTGCATAGGAAGGAAAAAGGGCTGGGTAAGGGAAAGGGGTTAGCCATATATGTCTATGTCTGGTATTCTGCCATCTGGATTGGTTCCACTGTTCCTTAGATCTTCTTCTAAGTCCTCCCTTCATCGTCATCCTTAAGTTTCGTTTTCGTAGAATCGATACTGCTTTTCTTGTATATCACGTGGTTTCTCAGTTCCCAAAGGTGGGGGCAGACACCGGTGCGTCATAGTTTAAGTCACAAAGGAAAACTTATTGTTTCAGCAAAGCAAAAGAAGCTAGACAGTATAAAACATATAAAAGTATAAAAATATAAAAATATATATATTGTACCTGACAATTCTATTTTCTGTCTGTGTTTGTATTTTCTTCTTGTCTAACCACCATTACTGTTAGAACTCTCCTGTTTGTTTTTTTCTATTTTGCTGGTCACATGACCTTTTTTGCCTATTTAATCCTGCTCCGCCCTTCTGGCTTTGCTGGACTTCATTGTAATTTCTACTCTTAAGCTAGCCAGGTGCTTTGTTACCTTACTCAGTCAGTTTTGCTTGGTCTTCGGACCTCTATGTTCTATGTTGTTTTTTTTTGTCTTTTACTGCTACAACTTCTGTTAGGAGGTGTCCATCTTTTTCCCAGTCCTTAGTTCTTGTAGGGATCCCTTCCTCGCATCTATAGGTCTTCGTACAGACTAGCTGAGGACTTTAGCGGTCTGATCGCAGGATCAGGTTCCCCGTTACATCGTAGGGATCTAGCTTAGTTCTATCGTAGGGACAGATCTCCCTTCTTTCCTTAGTGCTTGTAGCAGAACATAACAGTAAGTCCAGCCCAAAAATATCTCTAAGGAAAGATTTCCAGTTTCCATCATGGTGTCAGTTCAGGACTTGGCTCAACGCCTGCAGGGACTCTCTCTGGAGGTGACCGAGCTCCAGCAACACATGAGTAACTGTTCTGGAGCACATTCTGTGGAGCCAAAGGTACGTTTGCCTGATTTATTTTTTGGTGAACAACAAGATTTTTTTTCTTTTAAAAATGCTTGCTTGTTGTATTTTCGTTTGAGACCCAGATCCTCTGGTGATGAATCACAGTGCATAGGGGTCATAATGTCACTTTTGCGCAAAGAACCTCAGGAGGGGTCTTTTCTCTACAACCTGGGGATCCATGCTTTAGATCAGTGGATAGTTTTTTTTTCTGCTTTGGGGTTATTGTATGATGATCCTGATTGTGTCTCATCAGCTGAGACAGAATTGAGACGTTTGAGACAGGGATCAGGTAATGTGGAAAAATATTGCACTCACTTCCGTCGGTGGTCTACTCAGGTGGGGTGGAACGATTCAGCTTTGAAAAGTTTGTTTCTTGCAGGGCTAGGTGAAAGGGTTAAAGATTTGCTGATTGCTTATCCCACACCTGGTAACTTGCAGGAGGCTATGCAATTAGCTATACGGGTGGATAGGAGACTGCGTGCAAGGGTTAATGAGAGCAAATCCTCTGCCATGTCAGCTCCAAGTTTTGAGAGGGTCTGTACTGACATTGGAGAGCTGATGGAAATTGGAGAGATGGCACCTCACTCTCAGGAAAAAGGCCGCAGGTTTTCTGAAGGTTTGTGCTTTTATTGGGGCAAATCTGACCATTTCATTAAGAACTGTGTGCTTCGTATGAACAAAGAAAAAAAAAAGGTCAGTTCCGCCCGTATAGCCTGTTTAAACACTAAGGCTGGAGTCACACACAACCACAAAAAATCGGTCCGTTTTAGACGGTCGATTGTCAGATCAAAATGCAAACATCACACATCCTTCTGGCATCCGATTTTCCTTCAAAGATGCGATTTAATCGCATGTGTGTGTACCTTGTAACATCCGATTTTCATCCGACTTGCGATAATTTCTCGCAGGCTTGCAAAACTGACATATAATGGATCTAAAAGAATAGTATTTTAATCACAAAAAAAAGAATTAGATATATATACACATAGAACACATATATATATATGACACATGTACATGTATACATATTATTATAGTTCCACACTTATACTGTTATAGTTCCTATCAATTTGCTTTGTTATAGCCGACATTACAATTACATTGTCCACACAGTGAACATTTTTCCTGTAATTTCATGACTATTTGTTTTTGAACTTACAATTACATGAGTGTATTTGTGCAAAATTTCAGACATGTAGGGGTTAATTAAAGTGTAATTTCGTTGAAAAAAATGCGTGGGCTCCCGCTGTATTTTCTCCACCAGACAGACAAAGCAAGCGAGTGGGGGCAGATAATAACAGCCTAGGGAGGGTACATTTTTTGTGCCCCCCTGGCTACTAACATCTGCCCCCAGACACCCCAGAAAGGGCAAATCTATAATTAGATTCGCCCTTTCTGGCACTTTGCCCGTCTATTCCCATTGCCCTGTAGCGGTGGCGAATGGGTTAATAATCTCACCTTACTGTCACCTTAGTATTGAAAGGTGACCTTAAGGCAGGTTAATAATTGATAGCTGTCAATTAGACAACTATCAATTATTAATCCTATTGAAGTAAATAAAAAAACACACACACACTTTAAGAATAAATAATTTTAATGAAATAAAAACACATTTCTTTGACCATATTTTATTTTACACTTAATCCGTGCGAAGCCATTGATCTCCTAAAGTAAAGAAAAAAAAATAAAACAACATTATTCTTACCTATTCCGCCGATCTGTCACGTCCCACGCTGTAATCCTTCACAAAGGGTTAACTAGCTTTGAGCCAAGCAGTGCAAGTAATCCTGCATGCTCAGCTCAAAGCTCCTGAATGAATAAGTTCCTCTCCTGGCGACAGGAGAGGATGTGTTTCATGAATGAAGCTTAATTGATTGTGTCCACTTTCCCTTTAGGTCAGGTCACTAAAGTTAAATTGCCAATAAATCAATTAAGCTCCATTCATGAATCTATTCCTCTCCTTTCGCTGGGAGAGTAACTGATTCATTCAGGGGAATACAGGTCTGAGACAGCATTATTAGCTCTCTGCGACCTGTAACCTGTTAACCCTTTCTGATGGATTACACCGTGGGACCTGACTGTACATCGGATTGGTAAGTATAATTTTGCTTTTTTATTTTATTTTTATTACAGGAAATGGTTTTAGCAGGAAAATAAAATATGGTCAAAAACTGTGTGATTATTTCATTAAACTTCTTTTTTATTAAACTGTGTGTGTTTGATTTTTCTTTCATACAATAGGATTAATAATTGATAGTTGTCTAATTGACAGCTCTCAATTATTAACCTACCTTAAGGTCACCTTTCAATACTAAGGTGACAGTAGGGTGAGATTATTAACCCATTCGCCACCGCTACAGGGCAATGGGAATAGACGGGCAAGAAAGGGCGAATCTAATTATAGATTTGCCCTTTCTGGGGTGTCTGGGGGCAGATGTTAGTAGCCAGGGGGGGCACAAAAAATGTACCCTCCCTAGGCTGTTATTATCTGCCCCCACTCGCTTGCTTTGTCTGTCTGGTGGAGAAAATACAGCGGGAGCCCACGCATTTTTTTTCAACGAAATTACACCTTTAATTAACCCCTACATGTCTGAAATTTTGCACAAATACACTCATGTAATTGTAAGTTCTAAACAAATATCAAAATACAGGAAATTACATGGTTAACTGTGTGGAAACAATGTATCATTTCATGTCGGCTTCTGTGATTTCACAAAACCCGGCAATTGAATTAGCGGCTATAACAGTATGTAGAAGTCTAGGAAATATATATATATGTATATATACATGTCACAATGACATATATATATATATATATATATATATATATATATATATATATATATATATGTGTTCTATGTGTATATATCTATTCTTTCTATTCTTTATTAAAGCTGTCAGTGTGATTTTACAGTATAGCCGGGGATGAATTGCCGGCTTTTCTAAAGGACACCGATGCGATTTCATCGCAAGTCACACAGTGTGGTCCGTTTGTAATCCGATTTTTCATCGCTCCCATAGACTTGCATTGGCGATTGTCGACCCACAATCGGTGACAATCGCAGCATGCTGCGATTGTACACGGACGTTTAAAACGGACCACAAAAAATCTGATACTGGGAGCTGCTCCATAGATTAACATAGGTCCGACTGCAATACGATATTTCATCGCATTGCAGTCGTCCGATTCTGTCGCCAGTGTGACGCCGGCCTAAGGGCGTCTTTCTTTCTGTCACTACTGCTGCTCAGGAAGAATTAATGGAATTGTCGATTGTGGTTCTACTCTGAATGTGATTGATGGGGAATTCTTGGAAAAACTTAAATTAAAACCCAAACTTTTGTCATACCCTATTGCCGTGGTTTCTGTTGATAGCTCTCCCTTGAAGAATGTTACTCACAAGGTCTGTGAATTTCCCCTCACTATTAATGGTGTTCACCAAGAGAATTTGGATTTGGTAGTTTTGAATAATTTGCCCTCACCGGTGATTTTGGGGTTACCCTGGTTAAAATTGCACAATCCGGTGCTGGATTGGTCTACCAATGAAATTAAGTCCTGGAGCCCTAAGTGTTATGACAAGTGTTGTAACGGGCGTATTGCTGCTGTAGTTAAGGGGGAGTTACCTGTACCTATTCAGGATTTTTGGAAAGATTTTTCTGAGAAGGAATCACAGATTTTGCCTCCCCATAGAGACTATGATTGTACTATTGAATTTGTCCCTGGAGCGACTCTTCCTAAAAGTCGTTTATTTAATCTTACTATTCCTGAGAGAAAGGCTTTGGAGGAATACATACAGACAAGCTTGGCCACCGGTCACATTAGGCCTTCCAAATCTCCTGTGGCTGTTGGATTTTTTTTGTTAAAAAGAAGGACGGCGGTTTACGGCCTTGTCTAGACTTTCGTGAGATTAATAAGATTACTGTACGCAATCCTTACCCACTGCCATTGATTCCTGATTTGTTTAACCAGTTAGTGGGGGCCAAGTGGTTCTCTAAAATTGATCTTCGGGGGGCATACAATTTGTTGCGCATGAAGGAGGGGGATGAATGGAAGACTGCATTTAACACTCCACTGGGTCATTTTGAGAATCTGGTCATGCCTTTTGGTCTTACCAATGCTCCTGCATTTTTTAAGAATCTTATTAATGACATCCTTAGACCTTTGATCGGCAAAAATGTGGTTGTGTATTTGGATGACATTTTGATTTATTCGCCGGATCTGGAGTCTCATTGGCGGAGCGTACGTAAGGTATTACAGTTATTAATGGACAATTCGCTTTTTGCTAGCTAGAGAAATGTGAGTTCGCTGTACAGAGACTTAGTTTTTTGGGCTACATTATCTCCAGCGAAGGTTTTGAGATGGACCTGGTGAAAGTTCAAGCTGTGCAGGAATGGCCTAGGCCTATTGGTTTGAAATCAATGCAGAGTTTTTTGGGTTTCGCCAATTATTACAGAAAATTCATTAAAAATTTTTCTATTATTGTCAAACCACTGACCGATCTCACCAGGAAAGGTGCTGATGCGGTTCAGTGGACTACTGAGGCCATTGAGGCTTTTGTGTTTCTAAAGGAGAAGTTCAGCTCTGCTCCCATCCTTATGCAGCCTGATGTGACTAAACCATTTTTGGTTGAGGTTGATGCTTCTTCTGTGGGGGTCGGCACTGTGTTGTCTCAGGAAAAGACGGATGGAGTACATCCCTGTGCCTTTTTTTCAAAAAAATTTTCTGAGACTGAACTGAATTATGATATTGGTAATCGGGAATTGTTGGCAATTAAACTCGCATTTGAACACTGGCGTCATCTCTTGGAAGGTGCTGAATTTCCCGTTCAGGTTTTCACTGATCATAAAAATCTGATCTATCTTGATGCTGCCAAACGCTTGAATGCCCGTTAGGCTAGGTGGGCACTGTTTTTCTCGCGGTTTAATTTTTCTGTTACTTACATCCCAGGTACTAAGAATGTTAAAGCCGATGCTTTGTCTCGCAGCTTTTCTCCCATGATCGGTGCTGAGGAGGAGGAGAACATTTTACAAGAAGGGGTTGTGATTGCTGCTTTGGATTCTGTGTTGGAAGATGAGATTCTTAAAGCACAGGAGAATGCCCCATCTAACACTCCCCATGGGAGGTTGTTTGTGCCTGGGACCTTTAGGAGAGATTTGTTTGTTGAGTGTCATGAGTCTCGGTTGGCAGGTCATCCTGGAATCTCTGAGACCAAGAGACTTGTGGGTGGCAGTTTTTGGTGGCCTGGATGGCAGAAGGAAGTCATTAAGTGGGTGCGTCAATGCACGCTGTGTGCTAGATCTAAGTCTTCTCATACTCCTGCTGCGGGGTTGCTTTGCCCTCTGGAGGTTCCTAGTGCACCTTGGACACATTTGGCTATGGACTTTATTACTGACCTTCCCCCCTCTGAGGGTTTCACTGTCATCTGGGTGGTCGTGGACCGTTTTAGCAAGATGTGTCACTTGGTTCCTTTCATCAAACTGCCGTGCGCTAAGACTCTCGCTAAGGCCTTTGTCAAGGAAATTGTCAGACTACATGGCGTTCCTACTGACATTGTTTCTGATAGGGGACCTCAGTTCGTGGCTCGTTTTTGGCGCGCCTTTTGTGACACGTTGGGAGTTCATTTGTCGTTTTCATCCGGATATCATCCTGAGTCTAATGGCCAGACGGAAAGGAAAAACCAGGATGTTGAGCAGTTCTTGCGTTGTTTTGTGGCAGACAATCAAGAGGGGTGGTCTGAGTTTCTGCCACTTGCTGAATTTGCTCTTAACAACCATACATCCGCTTCTGCTGGTTGTTCGCCTTTTTTTTGTTGTACTGGGAGGCATCCGTCGTTTGGGTCATTCTCCAAATTGGTATTGGCCGTGCCTGAAGAGGAGAATTTTTTCAGTGATTTGGAGAGAGTTTGGACTGATGTGCGTGGTAATCTTCAGGAGGCTAACAGAAAATCTAAAAGGTACTTTGATAGGAAACGGCAAGAGGTTTTGTTTGCTATTGGTGACATGGTTTGGTTGTCCTCTAAGAATCTGCGGTTGAGGATTCCTTCTAAAAAATTGGGTCCCAAGTTTGTAGGGCCCTTTAAGGTGCTTCAGGTTGTTAACCAATCTGCTGTTAGGTTGGAGGTTCCTACCTCCTGGAAGATTAATCCGGTGTTTCATGTTTCTCTGTTGAAAAGAGCTGATGTGTCGGATGGAGACTCATATGCCACTGTTCCCCGGTGGTGGAGGACGGGGAATATGAAATTTTCCGCATCCTAAATTCTAGACGGTATAGAGGGAGTTTGCAGTATCTCGTCGCTTGGAAGGGTTTCGGACCCGAGGATAACTCATGGGTGAGGGCGGATGATGTTTCTGCGTCCAGACTTGTCAGAGCATTTCACAAGAGGTTTCCAGATAAGCCTGGGCCTAGGGGATCCAGAAGATCCTCTTAGAAGGGGGGGGTACTGTTAGAACTCTCCTGTTTGGTTTTTTCTATTTTGCTGGTCTCATGACCTTTCTTGCCTATTTAATCCTGCTCCGCCCTTCTGGCTTTGCTGGACTTCATTGTAATTTCTGCTCTTAAGCTAGCCAGGTGCTTTGTTACCTTACTCAGTCAGTTTTGCTTGGTCTTCAGACCACTATGTTCTATGTTGTTTTTTTTGTCTTTTACTGCTACAACTTCTGTTAGGAGGTGTCCATCTTTTTCCCAGTCCCTTGTTCTTGTAGGGATCCCTTCCTCGCATCTCTAGGTCTTCGTACAGACTAGCTGAGGACTTTAGCGGGTCTGATCGCAGGATCAGGTTCCCCGTTACATCGTAGGGATCTAGCTTAGTTCTATCGTAGGGACAGATCTCCCTTCTTTCCTTAGTGCTTGTAGCAGAACATAACAATTACATGTTTGGGGGCTTCCTATTTCTTTGGGGGTTCTGCTACGGGGCAGATAGCTTTCATCTTTCTGCTTTTACGTGTAGTTATCTATCCGGCTGTGACGAGGCTTCTAGGATCACCGTAGGTATGCTCCACGGCTACTTCTAGTGTTGCGGTTAGTGTATTGTCACTTTGGCTTATTTTTGGCAATTTCTCCTCAGCTACCGAAACATAACACACTTCCCTCGGCAGAAGTTTCTGGCTAGGTACAACATGGGTGCTCTTGGTTCCACTAGTCGACCTGGCTGAGTACAGCACCGAGGCCAAACTCGCTGGCGTTAGTCTGTACCAGGAATGGCCGACTGCTGTCGACTGCTTTCAACACTCGAGAGCTGCACAGGGCTGTTTTCAAAGCTCGGAATGCCGCCTCACAGCCATCTGTCCAGTTGACTGGGGTAGATTGCGCTTGGTGAGGTCCGTCTAGGGTTTTGCAAGGCTGCTATAGTTCTGTACGAACCGCCTATAGTACCCTGCAGTGCCCAAGAAGGACATCACCTGTTTCTTGGTTCTGTGTGTGGGCCAGGACACGATGGCATCCACTTTCGCCGGTTCTGGACTCATGGAACCCCCGCCTACCCGGTGCCCCAGGTAGTGGACCTCACTCATGCCCATTTGGCACTTTCCCGGCTTGATGGTCAGGCCTGCCTGGTGAAGATGCTTGAGCACCTCCTGGAGATGCTGAAGGTGTTCCTCCCAGGTGGAACTGAAGACGGCAATGTCATCCAGGTACGCAACTGCGTACTCCTCCAGTCCCGAAGCAGGTGGTTGACCATCCGCTGGAAAGTGGCAGAGGCATTTTTCATGCCAAAGGGCATCACCGTGGACTCGTACAGTCCAAAAGGGGTGATGAAGGCGGATCTCTCCTGCGCTGCAGGACTCAGGGGAATCTAACAGTATCCCCAACTCAAATCCATGATGGCTATGTATTTTGCGTTCGCCAACCGCTCAAGCAGATCCTCGATGCGCGGCATCGGGTGTGCATCAGAGGTTGTGATGGCTTTGAGCCCTCTGTTGTCCATGCAGAACCGGGTGGTCCGATCCTTTTTAGGCATGAGAACTATAGGTGAGACCCATGCGCTCTTGGACCGTTGAATCACCCTCAGCTGTAACATGTCTTCGATCTCTTGGCGCATACCCTGCTGCACCTCCTCAGAGATCCGATAAGGTGTTCGCTGTAGTGGGGCATGATTCCCAGTGTCTACCTCGTGAACTGCTTTGTCCGTCCGGGTCGGTTGGAGAACACGGCCCGGAAGGGTTCCAGGGTGGCCAGCAACTGCGACCGCTGGGGTACAGATAGTGAGGCATGTCCTCAATGGACCCATTGGCCTTGGCTTGGGCCAGTATGTCCAGGAGGGGGTCTTCTTCTCCATCCTCGGGCAGGTTCCAGACCGGTAGGATGCAGGCTTAATGTTCGTGATGGGCTTTCATCATGTTGACGTGAAAGTCCTTGCGCCTACCCCGAGCATGGTCAAGCGTGACCACATAGGTGACTGAGTTGAGCTGTTGGTCCACGACGTACGGGCCTTCCCAGGCTGCCTGAAGCTTATCCTTTGGTACGGGGACCAGCACCCACACCTTTTGACCCACCTGGTAGGTCCGCTCCCAGGCGTTCTGGTCGTACCAGCGCTTCTGGTCTTGTCACGGAAGCGCATGATATAATCCATGATGGACACTTCCGTGGGGTTTGGCTCATCTTCCCAGGATTCCCTTACCAACCCAAGGGGTCCCCAGACTCGCCTGCCATACAGGAGCTCAAAGGGGGAGAACCCCGTCCAGGCCTGCAGAACTTCTCTGTAGGCAAATAGCAGGTGTGGGAGGTACCGCTCCCAGTCGCATCCCTGGGTCTCAACCACCATGCGGAGAATCTGTTTGAGGGTACCATTAAAGCGCTCACACAAGCCATTGGTCTGTGGGTGAAACACACTCGATACCAGACGCTTCACCAGCATTCTCTTACAGAGAGCTTCCATTAGGCGAGACATGAATTGGGTCCCTTTATCGGTCTGCATCTCCCTGGGAAATCCTACCAGTGAAAAGATGCATCCGCCACCTTATCTGCCCTAGTTTAGTACAGAGCCACTGCCTCCGGGTACCGGGTAGCGTAGTCTACCACAGTAAGGATGTATTGCTTTCCAGAGCTGCTGGGGATGGCCAGCGGGCCCACAATGTCCACCGCGATTCTCTGGAAAGGCTCCTCTATCACTGGCAAAGGGATCAGGGGAGCCTTAAGAGCAGGCCCTGCCTTCTCCACTCTTTGGCAGGTGATACAGGAGCGGCAGTGGTTCATTACGTCTGTCCCCATCTTAGACCAATAGAAGTGTTGAGACAGCCGGGCCTCAGTTTTGCTGATCCCCAAGTGTCCAGTGAGTGGAATTTCATGGGCAATCCGCAACTCAACTCGAAACTGGTACGGGACGACCAGCTGTTTTTCCCTCAACCACTCCTTTTGGGGATCTCTGGGTACTGTCTCCCGTTACAACCTTCCTCGTTCCCAGAACACCCTCTCTTTATCAGTCACGTCTCTGCGAGGTGTCTCAATTTCTCCAGGCTCGCATCTGAGTACAGAGCGGCCTGGAACTCCTGGCTGGAGGCAGCCAGAAGTGACGTCAAGGTCCCTTCCTCACTGGGACCTGCTCTGGGTCCACCTCTGGTTCAGTCACTCCTGTAACGGAGGAGGGTCCAGAAAGCAGGGCGCTACCTGCGATCCTGGCACTCTGACTGCTGGTGACAGCGGCTACGTATGCTGTCTCCCCAGGGATTTCTACAGACCCACCAGCCGGCGCTGCTATGGGCTCTACCTCCCCATCCACTCCCAACATTGCAGGAGCAGTGCTACTTATGGGCCAGATACCTTCCTCAATGGCACTGGTCACTTGCATGGCATCACCTTCCTCACTGTTCCCATGCACCTCCCCATTTCCTTGAGCACCATCGCTTGCTCCTGCTAGGGGTTCCTCAGCAGTCTCACTCCGCAGAGTGACGTGGCTGAGCACTCCTGTATCTGTGGACACATCTACCGGTTTAGAAAAATGGTTATCAGGTTCAGTTGGCATAGATACATCATTATCAGCATCATTCCTAGAGAAAAAATGGTTATTAGTTGCATTATTACTCTTCAAAACATTGACAGGTAACACATTCAGTTTCCCATCATCATCAGGGTTAACGTTACCCTTATCAGATTGGAGAGGGGTGTCAGGGACATAGTATGCAACCATCTTCCCAAATCAGTCCCCAATAAAACATCAGTGGGCAGGTTTTCAGGCACCCCCACTTCCTTCACCCGCTCCTGGCACCCCAATCAATGAAAACCCGGGCCATCGGCAAGGGGTAGCCGGACGCCCCTAATCCCGGAGACAGGGTTTTCCCTGGAATTAACTCTTCAGGGGCCGCCAGTTCGAGTCGGATGAGGGTTCGTTCAGCCCCGGTGTCCTTGAGGCCTGTAGCGAGACTGGCCCCCACACGCACGTGCTGCACATTGTCATCGACCTTCCCAACCACTCCACCCACCAAAAGAACAGATGCACTGGGCCCAGAGGCCTTGGCTGGGGGGGTTCTTCTGCCTCTCCGGACAGGTGGCGCTGATATGTCCAATCCGTTTACAGGAGAAACACTGGCGAGGGTCTGATGTAGGCCTGGCGTTGGCAAATGGGGCAGGGCCTCCGGTGTGTCGGCTGGCAGGGGCACTGGTGTTGGTTGCAGGCTTACCCCTTCTTCAGCTGGCGGTGACTGGCTTCCACGCCTCGGGCTTCCGATTGGCCTCATAGTGGTCAGCGATCTGCGCTGCTTTGTCATCGTCCTCTGGTTCTCGGTCCAGTATGAATTGGCGGACCTTGGCTGGGCAAAGGTGTAGGAACTGGTCTTGGATCATCAGGTCCTCCAGATGCTCAAAAGAGGTCATTAACAGTCCTCTGGTCCACTGTCTGAAGTGGGTCCTGAGTCCTTGCACCATATCACTATAACTGTCATGTGGGCCACGTTGGAGGTTCCGGAACTTTATATGGTAAACCTCAGGGGTTAGCTGGTACTTCTTTACCAGGGCCTGCTTGATGGCCTCATAATTTCCATCTTGTTCTGCAGGGAGGGAAGCAAACGCCTCCAGAGCCTTGCCTTTTAGCCCGGGGGTCAAGTATCTGGCCCATTGGTTCTCAGGCAGCTGGTACTGCCTGCGGGCTTTCTCAGAGGCCCACAGAAAAGTGTCAAAGTCCCCGTCCTTTTCCATCATTGGGAAGAGCTCTGGCTGGGGCTTCGGACTCTGGGTGCTGCTGAGCTCCTGCTCCGGGCTATGGAGGATATCCCCCCTGCCAGAGCATCTCCAGTTCATGGGCTCTCTGGGCTTCTCGCTTGGCCCTCTCAGCCTCTCGCTGGGCTTGGCGCTTGGCTTGGGCTGCCTGCTGGTATTGCTGGATCAGCTGCACACGTCCATCACGGTCTTCGGCGTGGAGTTGTTCCAGGGCCGCCTTCAGGTAAGGGTCCAATCCGGCCTGGGTGTAAGCGTGGCCAGCATTCAGGGGTTGGGCCTCTGCTGCAGCATCACCTCTGCTTGGGCCGGCTCCTGCGCCCGCCGCGCTCTCAGCATTGTCTTGCGCACCAGGGCCAGGACCAGTTGGGCTTTGCTGTGGTCCGTGGGTACAATCAGCCTCCACTCGCACATGGCGACAAGAGTGTCCCTGGTACACCGATTATACCAGTCCGCTCCCTCGTAGCCATGGTTGCCAAATAAAAGATAGGACAGAAAAACCAAGAGGAGTGAGGGGGTAATCGCAAGTACACACAATTGTCTCAGGACTACTAAACACTGAGTTTGTTCTCCAAACTATGGCTGCAGGGTCCCTGGAAGAACCGTGCAAGTTTTTAGTGAGAGGAATGATTGCTCAGACCAGATCACTAATGCTCTATAATCCCACCGCTTCCACCAATGTAATGAACGGCACACACAGGCCCGGGGAATCACGGATTATGATCCCACCGCTACCACCAATGTAACGAATAAAGGCACAAACAGGCCTGGGGAATCACGGATTATAATCCCACCGCTGTCACCAATGTAACGAACGGCACACACAGGCCCGGGGACTCACGGATTATGATCCCACCGCTGCCACCACTATGTCATGATCGGCAGGGATTTATGTTTATCCCACTTTCCCGTTCCACTTAGGAACTTGCAGCTTTCAGGCGCCCCTTACCCTCCAGTAAGTCAGGGAACTGCACCTAGGATAATTAGTCGACGGACTGGCCGCTTGGACGTGTACTGGCTTTTGGGCACACTGCAGGGAGGGGTTTATAACTACTCCTAGCCGCCGCCAGGCAAAACACTTATAAAACCTGCTCCATCACTGCCAGCTATAGCCAAAGCCCAGCACACACTCGCTGCCACCAGCCTCTGGGTCTATAATGTGGGACAAAGGCCACCCCAATTTAGTAGCGTAGTTCACTTCAGGCACATGCAAATTCGTTATAGAGCATAGAGACGAACTAGTAGTTTTACATTTTACTCCAAAAAGATAGGCAGTGTTTACAGAAGATATAAAAATATTTTACAAAGAGAGACAATCAAAGTATGTACAATGCAGTTACAAATAGAAAGGGATTTAAGAGAAGAAAATAAACTCACGTATTGCTTAGATCATCTTAGGCAAAATCATGCGGCTGAAGGATGGGCGACACGTCGCAGTGCATTGGACGTGCACTGCGTCTGGTTTCCAGGACAAAACTGATCCAAAATGACCTGGCCCTGCCTTATAGCCCTCTGGTCATGACATCACTAAAGGGGCTGAGTTACCACCGCCCTCCCTTTGCTCAGTTACAGATTTGCTGACAAAACTTATAATTATCATAACTCAGAGATGGAGTCTCTTACAGCGATGCACAGCGTAACCATTGTACTCCGCAAGACGTTGGCGTGCATTTAAGTCTAAACGCAAAGTACCTGGGTGGATCAGCTAAGCAGGAATCTGTTTCTTGGATTCTTCTGGTGCTAGCGCTTAGAAAATTCACTGATTATCGGCTTCACCGATGAATTGGCAGATATGAAAATTTCATAATCATAACATACAGAGGGGTCAAGATATTTGATCTTGAATAACTATCATACAACAAAGGAACAGACCATGTGGTTTCTAAACTGCTTTCAGCCGGCTTCTCAGTGGGGCTAGCCACCTGGTATCAGGTTACACAGGGTGTGTAGTGAGCTGGAGAGGGAGGAGAAAGGGGGGGGGTCGAAGCTCACAGTCTGAGGCTGCAAAACATAATGAATGTAGTAGATTTCTTTGTTTAGTTGAAAGTTCTAGAAAAGTGTAAGGAATGGAACTCATATTCCAGGTGATCGTCACAAGCCCCCCTACAGTCGGCTGCAGTTTACACCAGAGGGGACATCACAGAATAACACACAGGTCACCAGATACAGGAGCAGTGAGGGCCCCGATCACCAGATACAGGAGCAGTGAGGGCCCCGATCACCAGATACAGAAGTAGTGAGGGCCCCGATCACCAGATACAGGAGCATTGAGAGCCCAGATCACCAGATACAGGAGTGAAGTGCCGATCACCAGATACAGGAGCAGTGAGGGTCCTGATCACCAGATACAGGAGCAGTGAGGGTCCTGATCACCAGATACAGGAGGAGTGAGGGCCCCGATCACCAGATACAGGATCAGTGAGGGTCCGATCACCAGATATAGGAGCAGTGAGAGTCCCGATCACCAGATACAGGAGCAGTGAGAGCCCCGATCACCAGATACAGGAGGAGTGAGGGTCCCGATCATGAGATACAGGAGTGAGGGTCCCAATCACCAGATACAGGAGGAGTGAGGGTCCCATTCACCAGATACAGGAGGAGTGAGGTTCCCGATCACCAGATACAGGAGGAGTGAGGGTCCCGATCACCAGATACAGGAGGAGGGTCCCGATCACCAGATACAGGAGCAGTGAGGGCCCCGATCACCAGATACAGGAGTGAGGGCCCCGATCACCAGATACAGAAGCAGTAAGGGTCCCGAACACCAGATACAGAAGCAGTGAGGGTCCCGAACACCAGATACAGGAGCAGTGAGGTTCCTGATCACCAGATACAGGAGCAGTGAGGGTCCTGATCACCAGATACAGGAGGAGTGAGGGTCCAGATCACCAGATACAGGAGTGAGGGTCCTGATCACCAGATACAGGAGCAGTGAGGGTCCCGATCACCAGATACAGGAGCAGTGAGGCCCCGATCATCAGATGCAGGAGTGAGGGTCCCGATCACCAGATACACGAGCAGTGAGGGTCCTGATCACCAGATACAGGAGCAGTGATGGTCCCGATCACCAGATACACCATTACTGACCCACTGCCAAACCGGTCATGCTGAAGGATGTTGCAGGCAGCAGATCGCTCTCCACGGCATCTCCAGACTCTGTCACGTCTGTCACATGTGCTCAGTGTGAACCTGCTCTCATCTGTGAAGAGCACGGGACGCCAGTGGCGAATTTGCCTATCCTGGTGTTCTGTGGCAAATGCCAAGCGTCCTGCACGGTGTTGGGCTGTGACCACAACCCCATCTGTGGACGTCAAGCACTCAAACCATCCTCATGGAGTCGGTTTCTGACCGTTTGTGCAGACACATGCACATTTGTGGCCTGCAGGACGTCATTTTGCAGGGCTCTGGCAGTGCTCCTCCTCGCACAAAAGCGAAGGTAGCGGTCCTGCTGCTGGGTTGTTGCCCTCCTACGGCCCCCTCCACGTCTCCTGGTGTACTGGCCTGTCTCCTGGTAGCGCCTCCAGCCTCTGGACACTACGTTGACAGACACAGCAAAAATTTTGTAATTGCTTGTATATATTGTAATTGTCTCGTTTGTAAAATCTTTTTATATTTTTGTAAACACTGCCTATTCTTTTTGGAGAAAAATCTATATTTACTAGTTTTGTTTTCCTTGCTCTATAAGCTTACTTGCCACGTCCTCCATGCAAAATTCACGCTACCGTACGGTTTGGCTCCTGACCCAATATTGATATTCATATAAGAACTAGGAGCTGGTGGCAGCGAGTGTTCTGGGGATTTGGGGAGACTCTGGCAGTGACGGACAGAGGTTTATATGTGTATTTCCTGACCAAGACTGGGAATATTCATACCGCCCTCCTGCAGAGTGCCTAATAGCCAGTACATGGCAAGGCGGCCCTTCTGGCGACTACTTATCCTAGGTGTAGTTCAATGACTGACCTGAGGGTAATGGGGCGCCAAAGAGCTGCAAGTTACAAACCAGAACTGGAAAGTGGGATATAATAAATCCCCTGACGAACTGGGGGCAACCAAGCACCCCCGATTCATGACAACCCTCACTGTTATGTTTTGGTAGCTGAGGAGGCAAGAGCAAAAAAACACAAAGGCAGGCAAACACCAGAGAGGCTGGAAACTAATAGGTTGCAGACCCCTAAACTAACCGCACAACTAGAAGCAGCCGTGGGACGTTCCTACGGTGCCCTAGACGCCTCGTCACACCCGGAGAGATTAGCTACCCCTGAAGATGGAAAGAGGAAAGCTAACTGCCCGGAGTAGAGCCCCAAAAGTATAGGAAGCCCCCAAACATATAATGGCGGTTAGACAAGATGAAAACATGAAAACAGACAGAAAATAGAATGAGCAAACGCTGGGGCCCAAAACTGTCTAAATAGGACAGCACAGGAGAGTGTTATGATTTGGTAGCTGAGGAGAGCAAGCAAAAACGGCAATACACCAGAGAGGTTGGAATCTACTGGATTGCAGTACCCTGACTAACCACCACAACTAAAGGCAGCCGTGGAGCATACCTACGTTGGTCCTAGACGCCTCGTCACAGCCTGAGAGGTTAACTACACCTAAAGATAGAAAGAGGAAAAGCTATCTGCCCCGGAGCAGATCCCCAAAGAACATAGGAAGCCCCCAAACATGTAATGGCGGTTAGACAAGAGGAAATACAGACACAGACAGAAAATAGTATGAGCAAACGTTGGGGCCCAATCTTCCTAGACAGAAAAGGATAGGAAGGACACTTACTGCAATCCCAAAAAACCCTAAAAAGTACCAACTCTACTAATTGCAAAAACACCTGAGATCACACGACCTCTACCACCTAAATTAGTTCTCTGGTGTAACAAAACTAAGCCGCAGCCACTGAAAAAAAACTGGAAAAGGCAAATGAACAAACAACAGTGGCTCAGACAAACTGAGAGGAGCACAAGCCCCCGGAGGGGACCTGGCTGACCTCCACAAAAGTGCAGGAAACAATGCAAAAAGCAAGCACAAAAATAAAAACAGAAAATGTCTTATCTGAGAGCAGGAGAAGAGGCAAGATTCAGCAAGCTTCCAAGTGAACCAGGAACCACAGTGAGACAAGAACAATTGATCACCGGCAACCCTGATGGGAGGGAACCTCCCTTATATAGGACCAGTCTGTAACTCCTGATTGCCAATCTTCACTTAATGGTTCAGCACTGTCTGCAACCACCAGAGGGAGCTTCTGCTCAGAACTCATTTCTAACACATTCACAACAGTACCCCCCCTTGAGGAGGGGTCACCGACCCCTCACTTGGGCAACCAGGTCGGTCAGGATGAGCTCTGCGATACGCACGGATCAGTCTCCTAGCATGGATGTCCGAAGCAAACACCCAAGAATTGTCCCCTGACCATAACCTCTCCACTTAACCAAATACTGGAGTTTCCGTCTAGAAAAACGAGAATCCAATATTTTCTCAACCACATACTCCAGATTGGCCTCAACCAAAACAGGGTCAGGAGGCGCAGCCATAGGAACCACTGGCTCGACAAACCTCTTCAATAAGGACTTGTGGAACACGTTATGGATCTTAAATGTCCCTGGAAGAAGTAAACGAAAGGAAACAGGATTAAGAATCTCCATGATCTTATAAGGTCCAATGAATCTAGGCTTAAACTTAGGAGATGCAACTCTCATAGGGATATTTCTTGAGGACAACCAGACCAAGTCCACACTGCAAACCGAGGACCATCAGTCGTATGCCGGTTGGCAAACCGCTGGGCCCTCTCCTGAGAGAGGGACAACCTCTCCACTACCTGGTCCCAAATCTGCTGCATACGCTCCACAACAGAGTCAACACCTGGACAGACAGAAGCCTCCGTCTGTCCCGAAGAAAATCGAGGGTGAAATCCAAAATTGCAGAAAAATGGAGACATCAAAGTGGCAGAGCTAGCCCTATTATTAAGAGCAAACTCAGCCAAAGGCAAAAAAGAGACCCAGTCATCTTGATCAGCAGACACAAAGCATCTCAGATAAGTCTCCAATGTCTGGTTTGTTCTCTCAGTTTGTCCATTGGTCTGAGGATAAAAAGCCAAGGAGAAAGACAATTGAACACCAAGTTTAGAACAAAAAGTCCTCCAAAATCTGGACACAAACTGGACTCCTCTGTCAGACACAATGTTCTCAGGAATGCCGTGTAACCGAACCACGTGCTGAAGGAACAAAGGCACCAATTCGGAGGAGGAAGGCAACTTAGGTAATGCACAAGATGTATCATTTTGGAAAACCTATCACAAATCACCCAGATAACGGTCATTCTCTGAGAAACAGGGAGGTCGGAAATGAAATCCATAGAGATATGGGTCCATGGTCTCTTGGACACAGGCAATGGCATCAACAAACCACTAGAGCGAGAGCAAGGCTTGGAGCGAGAGCAAGTCCCGCAGGACTGCACAAATTCCCTGACGTCACGAGACAATGTAGGCCACCAAAAGGACCGACTAACCAAGTCTCTGGTACCACAAATTCCGGGATGACCGGCCAACGCGGAACAATGAATCTCAGACATCACACTCTTTTTCCACCGGTCTGGGACAAACAATTTCCCAATAGGACAGCGCTCGGGTTTATCCTCCTGACACCCTTCCAGAGCCAGTCTCAAATTGGGCGAGATGGCGGAAAGAACTACACCCTCTTTCAAAATAACAGCAGGATCAGATAACTCAGGAGAGTCCGCAAGGAAACTCCTCGAGAGGGCATCCGCCTTAACATTCTTAGTGCCAGGAAGAAAGGAAACCACAAAATTAAAACGTGTGAAAAACAAGGCCCACCTGGCCTGTCTAGGATTAAGTCGCTTGGCTGACTCCAGATAAACCAGATTCTTATGGTCCGTGAGGACCACCACCTGATGTTTGGCTCCCTCCAGGAAATGTCTCCATTCTTCAAAAGCCCACTTCATGGCCAATAACTCCGGCTTACCCACGTCATAATTACGTTCAGTTGGAGAAAATTTTCGAGAGAAAAAGGCACAAGGGTTACTTTTAGAGGTCTCCGGATCTGTTTGGGACAAAACGGCACCTGCCCCAATTTCAGAGGCATCAACCTCCACCTGAAATGGCAGAGAAACATCAGGCTGCCGTAGAACAGGAGCAGAAGTGAATCTCTGCTTAAGTTCCTGAAACGCAGAGACTGCCTCAGGAGGCCAGTTCACCACATCAGAACCCTTTTTGGTCAAATCAGTCAATGGTTTAACAATAACAGAGAAATTACCAATAAATTTATGATAAAAATTGGCAAAACCCAAGAATCTCTGAAGAGCCTTTAATGAAGTAGGTTGGACCCAATCACAGATGGCCTGAACCTTGACCGGGTCCATTTCAATAACAGATGGGGACAAAATGAATCCCAAAAATGAGATCCTCTGTACGCCAAAAAGACACTTTGATCCCTTCACATACAGAGCATTCTCTCTCAAAATCTGGAATACAGTTCGAACATGTTTCACATGAGAGTCCCAGTCATTAGGAAAAAATCAAGATATCATCCAAATAAACAATCAAAAATTTATCCACAAAATCCCTGAAAATGTCATTCATGAAGGACTGGAAGACGGAAGGAGCATTAGTGAGCCCAAAGGGCATCACTAGGTACTCAAAATGCCCCTCTGGGGTATTAAACGCCGTCTTCCATTCATCCCCGTGCTTAATGCAAATAAGGTTATACGCCCCCCTGAGGTCAAGCTTGGTAAACCTAGTAGCACTTTTCACCCTGGAAAACAGGTCAGAAATCAAGGGTAACGGATATTGATATTTCACAATGATATTGTTCAAGAGATGATAATCAATACACGGCCTTAATGAACCATCCTTTTTGGCCACAAAGAAAAAACCGGCACCCAAGGGTGAAGAGGATGGTCTGATATGACCCTTCTCCAATGACTCCTTCATATAAGACCGCACAGCGTCATGTTCAGGTACAGACAAGTTAAAAAGGCGACCTTAAGGGAATTTACTACCAGGCACTAATTCAATAGCGCAGTCATAGCTCCTATGGGGGGCAAGGATGCAGATTTACTTTCGCTAAACACATCAGAAAAATCAGTCAAAAAGTCAGGAACATCCTGAGCCTGGGGAGAGGCAGAAAAAACAGGAGTGTTGGCATTAACACATTTGCAGCCCCAACTGGTGTACATGGTCCCCTCTTCCCCATCCTCATGTACATGGCCCCTCCATCCTGGTATACTTGGTCCCCTCTTTCCCATCCTGGTATACATGGCCTCCCTGTTATGATTCGGTAGCCGAGGAGGAAAATAGCTAAAATAGGATAGGCAACCAGACACCCAGAGAGGTTGGCAACTTAGCGGATTGCAGACCCCTAAACTGACAGCACAACTAGAAATAGCCATGGGACGTACCTACGGTGCCCTAGATGCCTCGACACATCCAAAGAGTTAACTAAGCCTAAAGAGAGAAAGGGGAAATCTAAACTGCCCGGAGTAGAGCCCCAAAGGAATAGGTAGCCCCCAAACATATATTGGCGGTGAGACAAAATGAAGTACAAACACAGGCAGAAAATAGAGCAAGCAAATGCTGGGGCCCAAACTGTCTAGATAGAACAGGACAGAAAATAATACTGTCTGCAATCCAGCAAAAACCCTAAGAAAAATGCCAACATGTCTGATATGCAAAAATAGATTAAATAGATTAAAAGTGTTCACAACACCTCCCATCCTGGTATACTTGGCCTCCCATCCTGATATATTTGGCCTCCCATCCTGGTTATGTCCACTATACTTGGCCTCCCATTCCTGGTATACATGGCTTTCTTTCCATCTGGCTATACTGTTCTAATCATCCACCATCCTTGTGTCACTCCCCCCATCCTGGTACAATGGCTTCATCCCATCCTGACCATATCCCCTATCCCACAGATATACAGTGGGTAAGGAAAGTATTCAGATCCCTTTAAATTTTTCACTCTTTGTTTCATTGCAGCCATTTGGTAAATTCAAAATAGTTCATTTTTTTCACATTAATGTACACTATGCACCCCATCTCTACTGAAAAAAACAGAAACGTAGAAATTTAGCAAATTTATTTAAAAAAAAAAAGAAAAACTGAAATATCACATGGTCATAAGTATTCAGACCCTTTGCTCAGACACTCATATTTAAGTCATATGCTGTCCATTTCCTTGTGATCCTCCTTGAGATGAATCTACTCCTTCATTGGAGTCCAGCTGTGTTTAATTAAACTGATAGGACTTGATCTGTAAAGGCACACACCTGTCTATATAAGACCTCACAACTCACAGTGCATGTCAGACCAGATGAGAATCATGAGGTCAAAGGAACTGGCCAAGGAGCTCAGAGACAGAATTGTGGCAAGGCACAGATCTGGCCAAGGTTACAAAAGAATTTCTGCAGTACTCAAGGTTTCTAAGAGCACAGTGGCCTCCATAATCCTTAAATGGAAGAAGTTTGGGACCACCAGAAGTCCCCTAGACCTGGCCATCCAGCCAGACTGAGCAATCGTGGGAGAAGAGCCTTGGTGAGAGAGGTAAAGTAGAACCCCAAGATCACTGTGGCAGAACTCCACAGATGCAGTAGGGAGATAGAAGAAAGTTTCACAAAGTCAACTATCACTGCAGCCCTCCACCGATTGGGCCTTTATGGCAGAGTGGCCCGATGGAAGCCTCTCCTCAGTGCAAGACATATGAAAGCCCATATAGCGTTTGCTAAAAAACACATGAAGGACTCCCAGACTATGAGAAATAAGATTCTCTGGTCTGATGAGATGAAGATAGAACTTTTTAGTGATAATTCTAAGCGTTATGTGTGGAGAAAACCAGGCACTGCTCATCACCTTACCAATAGAATCCCAACAGTGAAACATGGTGGTGGCAGCATCATGCTATTGGGGTGTTTTTCAGCTGCATGGACAGGGCAACTGGTTGCCATTGAAGTAAACATGAATGCGGCCAAGTACAGAAATATCCTGGATGAAAACCTCTTCCAGAGTGCTCTGGACCTCAGACTTGGCCGAAGGTTCACCTTCCAACAAGACAATGACCCTAAGCGCACAGCTAAAATAACAAAGGAGTGGCTTCAGAACAACTCTGTGACCATTCTTGACTGACCCAGCCAGAGCTCTGACCTAAACCCAATTGAGCATCTCTGGAGAGATCTGAAAATGGCTCTCCACCAACGTTCACCATCCAACCTGATGGAACTGGAGAGGATCTGCCAGGAAGAATGGCAGAAGATCCCCAAATCCAGGGGTGAAAAACTTGTTACATCATTCCCAAGAAGACTCATGGCTGTACTAGCTCAAAAGGTGCTTCTCTTCAATACTGAGCAAAGGGTCTGAATACTTATGGCCATGGGATATTTCAGGTTTTCTTTTTTTAATAAATTTGCAAAAATTTCTACATTTCTGTTTATTTCAGTCAAGATGGGGTGTAGAGTGTACATTAATGAGAAAAAAATAACTTTTTTGCATTTACCAAATGGTTGCAATGAAACAAAGAGTGAAAATGTAAAGGGGTCTGAATACTTTCCGTACCCACTGTACATGTCCCCCCATCCCCATCCTGGTACACATGGCCCTCCCATTCTGGTGTACATGGCCCCCTCATACACATCGTGATATACATGGCCCCATAAAGCTGCACACTTAAAAAAAAAAAAAATTTTACTCACCTTCCCTCGGCTCCCTCGCAGCACTGCATCCAGTGGTGACAGCTGCTGATTTTGTTGTGTAAGCAGCACATGAAGTCACTGCCATGCGCCTTCACACACTGAGGTCAGCTGCCCGAATACTGACCTCTCCCCACCCCCAGGACTATTGGAGTGGAGAGCAGTGAATATTCATCTTCTGTAATAGTGGGCACACTGGCAGCCGCTGAGCGATCACGTGTGCCTGCTATTAAAGAGAATGGTTATTCACGGCTCCCTGCTCCCACAGTCGTTCCCACCTCTCGGCACCGGCTTCAGTGCATAGAGATGGGATGGATTATGGGCGTGGGGAGCAGTGAAGATTCATTTTCTTTAAAAGATTCCTACCTCCTGTGATGTACTCCTCCACCATCCAGACTAAAATACGCACCGTCCACTTTCCTCTCAAATTTTGGAGGCAAAAAGTGAGTCTTACAGTCCGAAAAATACCGTGTGTGTGTACATGTGTGTACATGTGTGTGTATATATTGTTCATTTTTTTGCCTGAAATACAAAGTAATTGTGTCGTCTTTAAGTTTAGGTCTTTTAGAGATAATTTCATCTTTTGGCTTGCTTAACTGTTATGTTTCGGTAGCTGAGGGAAATAGCAAAAATAACCAAAGAAGCAATACACCAGAGAGGCTGGAAACTACTGGGTTGCAGAACCTAAACTAACCGCAACACTAGAAGTAGCCGTGGAGCGTACCTACGGTGATCCTAGACGCCTCGTCACAGCCGGAGAGATAGCTACACAAAAGTGACAAAGGAACAAAGCAAAAGTGCAAACACAAACTGAGCACAATTGCAGAGCCAGGCCCCAAAAGGGGACCAGGCTGAAGTCCACTGCAAGGCAGCAAACCAGCAAGGAAAATCCAACTAGAGGAAAAAAGACAGCAAATCACTTATCTGAATGATAGCAGGAATGCAAGATGAGCTCCAACCAAGACCTGGAAGAACAATTGATTACCGGCAAGGCTGATGGGAGTTCAGGTCACTTATATCAGACCATTCGGACCCATCTGAAAGCCATTCAGCAATTGGTTCATTACCCTCAGCAACCACCAGAGGGAGCCCCAGCTCCGAAGTCACCTCCAACGTGTTCACAACAGTACCCCCCCCTTGAGGAGGGGTCACCGAACCCTCACTTGCGCAACCAGGCCGATCAGGATGAGCTCGATGATAGGCACGGATAAGTCTCCTAGCATGGATGTCCGAAGCAAACACCCAAGAATTGTCCTCTTGACCATAACCTCTCCACTAGTGTTGAGCGATACGATACTGCAAATATCGGGTATCGGCCGATATTAGCTGTATCGGGCTTTCGATTCCGAGTACCGATATTTTCGTCATATCGGATACCGGAATCGGATTTGTCACTGTCACTGTGAGTGTCCGTCGGTCGGGTCTGTCAGGAGTCAGCGGCACTTACCTGGCAAAAGATCTCCGGCGGTCACGTCCTGGACTGCTTGATGGCCGCCATTATCTTCTCCCTGGCGGTCACATGCAGTTTTTCGCGATAACTGCAGTGACTGCTGGGTAATCCCGGCCGTAAACCAGTCCGATGACGTCACCGCCGGGGAAGCAGGTAATCAGCTGTGCTGCGCCGGGATGACAGGCTCTGCCTGTCATTCTGATGTAGCAGAGCTGGATCGTCGTGGGACAACCCTGTCCGGGTTATTTATAATTCTTTGGCAGGGGTGTTCCAGGTACCACCTGGTACTCTTCTGATGCTTGCCAAACATCCGAGACACCAAGGACCACCAGGACCTGATGACGTCGTCTGGCCTGTACAGTCAAGTCGTGACCCGCTATCTGTGTCTGTGTGGCCACCTCTTTCATCTCCCTCCGGGTCTGGAGCCCTATGTCCCGGACTGAACGAACCCCAGGGGGCCTAACAGGCGCCGGGTACGGGCCAGCTATAGTTATCATGTCCATAGCTGGGGCTGCTGAGGAGACCACTGAGGGAGGCTGGGGAGATTTACGGCGTGGGGTGGGCACTTGTGCAGAGGCCTGGATGTGGGAGGCTGAAGGCTCCGAGGGTCTCACAGGTTCCTGACACTCTGGGGAGTAGGGGTCGCACCTGGTAACATTTAGGGCGTAGCATCCATTGTAACCCCAGTGTCGGGTGTAAGTCACCAAGTCTCCTGGCAACAGGTCCCTCCCCGGGTGTCCTTCTGGGAGGTGAGTCTCCACGTCCCGCCGGGTCACAAACACTTCTAAATAAAGTCCAGGCTCCTGGATGAAGCCCCAACCACCTTTCAATTTAAAGCTCCGTACTGCACCCTTACGCCGCGGCTCCCACAGGGTTCCTTTATCTTTTCTCATCCGGTCCTTATCTGCCCGGTCCTTCTCCAGGTTACGTTGCCGAAGCTTTTGGGATTCTCGCTGCTCCCTTTGTCCCTCTGCTTCCCGCTCCCGACGTCTCCACTCTTCCTCCTGACGCCGGTTGAAATTCTCCTCCACCAGCATCTCCATGTCTCCACCATCAAACTGCAGCTTACGATGTCCGGTTTGCGGCAGCTCTCCTGGCGCCCGACAGTCCTGGCGGCGCTCACCTGCGGAGGAAGCAGCCGGCTCTGGAACAGATGACAGTCGGGGCTCCGGTACAGACAGGTAGACCTCTGGTGCCTGCGCGGCCTCCTCCATGAGGACGGGTGTCGCTTCTTCTGTCTCAGCGACGGGGGCAGACAGTGGGATCTGGGGTGCTGCCGGTGCAGAGTTTTTTGCAGGAACGGGTGCCTCCACTGCGACAACGTCAACTGGATCACATTGCAAGGGCTGGGATGCCCGCACGGACTCCTATACTAGAACGGGTGCCTCACCTTCCGGTACAGACACTTCAGGTAAGAGGGATTGGCGCCGCTCCAAGTTTAGTTTTAGGGCACGCCAGCTGGCTTCCATCCTGGCGACCTCCTCCCGGTGCCGGGCCAGGCCTCTTAGGGTATCCTCCGCTTCTTGCAGCGTAGGAGGGTTTCCAGGCCGGGTGCCCAACGGTGGTTCCGTGGCGATCGGGTCGCTTCCGTGGGGGGAGAGCTCTGACTGCTCCATCCCTTCACACTTCTGCTCGTGTCCATTAGCCATCTCTGCCAAGTCACATGTGTCATTAGCATCTGGAGAGGGCCCCTCTTTTGTAGTGAGGCGGGACCTTCGTGTTAGTTTCCGCACACTGAGGAGGATGAGGAGGCGGAACTCCAGAGCTGTGGGGCACGATCTTACATTGCAGTACCATTTAGAGTGGTCGGCCATCGTTTTCGCGCCACTGAGTGAGTGTACACCCACGAAGAGCACCCCCTTCTTCTTCACCAGTGCCTCGTAGTGACGCAGATATGGCGGAAAAATGGCAAATACATTCTCTGATGATTTTAGCAATTCTCAAGCACAAAACCAGTTCAATTCAGGCACACAGGACTCGCTTATAGCGAGCTACAGAATCCTGTTCGTGACGCCAAGTTGAGTCGCACAGAGCCAGAGGTTTTGGGGGTACTCGGCACCGAGCCCGTCGACTTCTATGGGGTATGTCACGGCTTTACCCGGCAATTGAATCAGAGTCTATTTTACTATGTAGAAGTGTATAAACTATAAATATATGTATATATATATGTCACAATGACATGTATATTTATATATATGTATTCTATGTGTGTATATTTTGTGTTTACAACGAAAGAAAGGGTTTTTTTTGTTGCGATATTTTGTTCCCATAGACTTACATGGGACTTCCGGTATCGGAATCGGATATCGACGATATTTAGTGATATCGGCGATACCATTCCGATACGATATTTTTAGATATCGAGCAGTATCGCTCAACACTACTCTCCACTTTACCAAATACTGGAGTTTCCGTCTAGCAAAACAAGAATCCAATATTTTCTCAACCACATACTCCAAATTGCCCTCAACCAAAACAGGGTCGGGAGGCGCAGCCATAGGAACCACTGGCTCGACAAACCTCTTCAATAAGGACTTGTGGATCACGTTATGGATCTTAAATGTCCCTGGAAGAAACAAACGGAAGGAAACCGGATTAAGAATTCCCATGATCTTATAAGGTCCAATGAACCTTGGCTTAAATTTTGGAGACGCAACCTTCATGGGGGTATTTCTTGAGGACAACCAAACCAAGTCCCCCACTTTAAACCGAGGACCATCAGTCCTATGCCGGTTGGCAAACCGCTGGGCCTTCTCCTGAGAAAGAGACAACCTCTCCACTACCTAGTCCCAAATCTGCTGCATTCGCTCCACAATAGAGTCAACCACCGGACAGACAGAAGCCCCCGCCTGTCCTGAAGAAAATCGAGGGTGAAACCCAGAATTGCAGAAAAATGGAGACATCATGGTGGCAGAGCTAGCCCTATTATTAAGAGCAAACTCCGCCGAAGGCAAAAAAGAGACCCAGTCATCTTGATCAGCAGACACAAAACATCTCGAATAAGTCTCCAAAGTCTGGTTTGTTCTCTCAGTTTGTCCATTGGTCTGAGGGTGAAATGCAGAGGAGAAAGATAACTGAACACCAAGTTTAGAACAAAATGTTCTCCAAAATCTGGAATCAAACTGGACTCCTCTGTCAGACACAATGTTCTCCGGAATGCCATGTAAGTTCTCTTTCACACATCCGTCTTTTTGTATCAGGCATGATCCGTCGAACACCTGAAGGGACGGATCCGGCGCTGAAATAAAAAAACTGATGCAACGGATCCGTTTTTTTGCTGGATCCGACCTGAACTTTTGAACCCAGAAAAAGAGGGTTTTGGATGCCCGGAGACACTGGAAAATGTAGTAGTAGTAGTAGTAGTAGTAGTAGTAGTAGACCTTGATTTCCAGAAACCGGATCAGACTTTTGACGGATTGCACAAAAGTCTGATCCGGTTCCATTGACTTCTATTGTTTCCGGCCGCCTGATGCGCTGCTTCAGGCACATCAGGCGACTCCGGCAAAAAAAAAAACGTTACATGCTCCGTTTTGTCCGGCCGCTGGAATGTACATTTCCGCCGGATCCGGACAAAAACGGATACAACGCAATGATATCAGGCACGATCCGGCGCTAATGAAAGTCAATGGTAAAAAAACGCATCCGGTACCGGATCCGTTTTTTTACCAACACGCCGGATCATGCCTGATACAGAAAGACGGATGTGTGAAAGGCCTATCCAAACCACCTGCTGAAAGAACAAAGGCACCAATTCGGAGGAGGAAGGCAACTTAGGTAATGGCACAAGATGTATCATTTTGGAAAACCTATCACAGATTACCAAGATAACGGTCATTCTCTGAGAGACAGCGAGGTCGGAAATAAAATCCATAGAGATATGGGTCCATGGCCTCTTGGGCACAGATAATGGCATTAACAAACCACTAGAGCGAGAGCAAGGCTTGGAGCGAGAGCAAGTCCCACAGGACTGCACAAACTCCATGACGTCACGAGGCAAAGTAGGCCACCAAAAGGAACGACTCACCAAGTCTCTGGTACCAAAAATCCCGGGATGACCAGCCAACGCGGAACAATGAATCTCAGACATCACACTCTTCTTCCACTGGTCTGGGACAAACAATTTCCCAACAGGGCAGCGCTCAGGTTTATCCTCCTGACACCCCTCCAGAGCCAGTCTCAAATTGGGCGAGATGGCGGAAAGAATTACACCCTCTTTCAAAATAACAGCAGGATCAGTTAACTCAGGAGAATCCGCAAAGAAACTCCTCGAGAGGGCATCCGCCTTAACATTCTTAGTGCCCGGAAGAAAAGAAACTGCAAAAGTAAAACATGTGAAAAACAAGGCCCACCTGGCCTGTCTAGGATTAAGTCGCTTGGCTGATTCGAGATATGGTCCGTGAGGACCACCACCTGATGTTTGGCTCCTTCCAGCCAATGTCTCCACTCTTCAAAGGCCCACTTCATGGCCAATAACTCCCGATTACCCACGTCATAATTATGTTCGGTAGAGAAACATCAGGCTGCCGTAGAACAGGAGCAGAAATGAATCTCTGCTTAAGTTCCTGAAACACAGAAACTGCCTCAGGAGGCCAATTCACCACATCGGAACCCTTTTTGGTCAAATCAGTCAATGGTTTAACAATACCGGGAAATTACCAATAAATTTACGATAAAAATTGGCAAAACCCAAAAACCTCTGAAGAGCCTTCAATGTAGTAGGTTGAACTCAGTCACAGATGGCCTGAACCTTGACCGGTTCCATTTCAATAACAGACAGAGACAAAATGAATCCCAGAAATGAGACCTTCTGTATGCCAAAAAGACACTTTGATCCCTTCACATACAGTGCATTCTCTCTCAAAATCTGGAAACACAGTCCGAACATGTTTCACATGAGAGTCCCAGTCGTTGGAAAAAGTCAAGATATCATCCAAATAAACTATCAATATTTAGAATTGAGAGTCCTCAGTGTTGATACCTTTTAATGGCTAACTGAAAAGATGGTAACAAACTGCAAGCTTTCGAGACTACTCAGGTCTCTTCATCAGGCAAAGACTAATACAAAATCTGAAGAATCACATATTTGTGCACAACACAGCACAGAAAAAAAAAAAAAAGCAATTGATGAGACAAGTGACATGAAGCAGAACTGTCATTATGGGAGAGGGATGAACATTTGTGGCAATAAATATTGGACTAGTTCATAGATAAGGAGTGTGAAAGTTTTATTGCCCTCTGATTGGGGTCTGGTAATGTTTTGTGATGTTCTCACAGGGTCTTTGAAGCAAATTCCTTAATTGATGTAATAGGCCATAAAACCATGTGATAGGTTCATTCCAGCATTGAGAGTGTCAAAGGTCACCATCAATTTGTATTCGCAAACTCTCCTCTGTCTCTGAGATGTGAAATCACCTTTCAGTACAAGTAATTTCATGTCCATCATACTATGACCGGGGATTTCAAAGTGTTTGGCCACAGGTAAATCCATTCTTTTTTCTCTTATTGTGTGGCGATGAGAATTCATCCTTGTTCTCAGTTTTTGCCCGGTCTCCCCCACATACTGACCCCCAGTTGGACATTTAGTACATATAATTAGGTACACCACATTAGATGTGATGCAGCTGAAAGTACCTGGGATCTTGTAGTCCTGATGTGAGTTGGGGATCTTTATCTTGTCCGTCGTCATTATAAATGGACAGGTTTTGCATTTCTTCTGGTTGCAAGTAAAGGTTCCTGCAGCTGTTGGAGAGGACAGGGAACTTCTGACAATGATGCTTCTTAGATTTGGGGGACTGCCTAAAACCAGTAGTGGGGGGTCTGGAAATATGGATTGTAATCGGGCATCTTTTTGTAGTAAAGGTTGTAGTTTCCATGCAGCTCCCCTTAGCATCTCCAGATTTGGATTGTAGGTGACCACTAGAGGCACCCGGTTATTTTCGTCTTTAGTTTTGTAATGTAGCAGGTGATTCCTTGATATTCTGGTGGCTCTTGTAATTTGGTTTTCAATTGTTCTTGGAAGGTAGCCCTGATTTAAAAAGGTCTTTCTAGCGATCACGATAAGGACGCAAGCTAACGAGATCGTTGGTGTGATTGCTTTTAGGTCGCTAGTAGCTGCCAAACAGGAGATCTCATAAATGACACATCAGCGGTCAGCGATCTCTTTAACGACTTTGGCGGTCGTTAGGATCTGTCATTAGCATGTACTGAGCGCTTTTGATTCATAGGAATTTCCAGCATCGCTCCTGCTCTCTGCATCCTGCTAGCCTGCTTTGCAACTTCTGCGATCCTCTCTGTGACGCAAAAAAGAACCTACAGATATTGCGATCCACTCCGTGACGCTAAAAAACCCTAGTCCCGCCTGCGCCGCTGTCATATGCGTCACAAACGAGGTCGCTCGTCGTTCGCAAAAGGTGCCAAACACAGCGATATAGGCTCACCAGCGGGACGCCAACGATCAAAAAACGGTCCAGAACGCTAGTGAACGATCAGCGACATCACAGCAGGGGCCACATCGTTGCTACATGCACACACAACGACGTCGCTAACGAGATTGCTAAATAGTGATGTTTTAGCAATCTCATTAGCGATCTCGTTAGCGATCTCGTTAGCGATCTCGCTTAGTGTGGCATACCCGTAAGGCGACCAAGTTGTTCATCTCTATCCATGGGGTTGGAACATATACGGTTGTATCTGATGGCTTGGCTGTAGACAATGGAGTTTTTTATGTGTTTTGGATGGAAACTGTCCCATTTAAGGTATGTTGGACGGTCGATTGGCTTCTGATACAGGGATGTCTCTATTTCATTGCTCTTTAGCTTAATGGTGGTGTCCAAAAAGTTAATTTCAGTGCTGGAGTAGTTAAGTGTTAAATTGATGGTGGGATGAAATTGATTGAACTGTTCATGGAACGTCTTTAGCTGTTGCTCAGACTCCGTCCAGATGATTAAAATGTCATCAATGTAGCGGTAGTAGGCCAGAGGCCTGATGGGACATGAGGACAGAAAGTCGCTTTCAAGCTTGGCCATGAAAAGATTTGCATACTGTGGAGCCATTTTACTTCCCATAGCTGTGCCAGTCTCCTGAAGATAGATCTTGTTGTCAAATTCAAAGTAATTGTGGGTGAGGATGAATTTTGTGAGTTTCACCACAGAATCAGCATCATTCTCTGTGTTTTCCATGAAGACTTTGCAGGCATTTAATCCATCCTGGTGTGGGATATTAGAGTACAAAGATTCCACATCCATGGTGGCCAGGATGGTTCCTTCTGGTAGGGGACCTATTGCTGCTAGTTTATTCAGTAGGTCAGTTGTGTCCTGAATGTAGCTGGGTGTATCTTTTACCAGGGGTTTAAGAATACCCTCTACCCATCCAGATACCTGCTCAATAAGGGTGTCCACACATGAAATAATCGGCCTCCCTGGATTCCCAGCTTTGTGGATTTTGGGAAGCATGTAGAATGTCCCTGTTCTTGGACTCTCTGGTATCAGGTCATCGGCTCTTATGGATTTGTCAGGCAGACAAGATACCAACTTGCTTAGTTCCTTGTAATAGTCCAGTGTAGGATCCGACTCCAGTTTTCTGTAGTAGCGTGTGTCCGTAAGTTGTCTGTTTGCTTCCTTCATATAGTCTGATGTGTTCATCATGACTATTGCACCTCCCTTGTCAGCAGGTTTAATGATGATTTCTTTGTTGGTTTTCAGAGACTGTATGGCCTTTCTCTCCTGGGCACTGATGTTGGATGCTTGTCTCCTGTTGGTGTCTATGATGGTGGATTTTATCAAATATCTGAATGAGTCTATATATTTATCCAAATGAGGGTTGCATCCAGGAGGAGGTGTCCAGTCTGACCTCTTCTTGGTTGTTGGGATCCCTTTTCCTTCAGTCCGAGTGTTTTCTGAATCTTCTGTATCATTGAAGTATTCCCTCAGGCGCAGTCTCCTGAAAAAATGTTCCATATCACTGCAGAGTTCAGTTTTATCCAGGGCCTTAGTGGGACAAAATGAGAGTCCTCTAGAAAGCACGGCAAGCTCCACCTTGTTGGGTTTGTAATCCGAGAGATTGATGACACAGTTAGATGCTTTTGTGTCTGAAATGGAGTGGTTGTCCGAGTTGTCAGGTCTTGGCTTTGTTTTGGATCTGTTTGTATAGAGTCCTGAATAGGCCTTTATGGCCTATTACATCAATTAAGGAATTTGCTTCAAAGACCCTGTGAGAACATCACAAAACATTACCAGACCCCAATCAGAAGGCAATAAAACTTTCACACTCCTTATCTATGAACTAGTCCAATATTTATTGCCACAAATGTTCATCCCTCTCCCATAATGACAGTTCTGCTTCATGTCACTTGTCTCATCAATTGCTTTTTTTTTTTTTTCTGTGCTGTGTTGTGTACAAATATGTGATTTTTCAGATTTTGTATTAGTCTTTGCCTGATGAAGAGACCTGAGTAGTCTCGAAAGCTTGCAGTTTGTTACCATCTTTTCAGTTAGCCATTAAAAGGTATCAACCACTGAGGACTCTCAATTCTAAATATTTTTCTATCTACTGGCTAACACGGTACAAAGATATACATCTTTACTGTAAATAAACGATCAGAAATGTATCCACAAAATCCCTGAAAATATCATTCATAAAGGATTGGAAGACGGAAGGAGCATTAGTAAGCCCAAAAGGCATCACTAGGTACTCAAAATGCCCCTCTGGGGTATTAAACGCCGTCTTCCATTCATCCCCGTGCATAATGCAAATAAGGTTATACCCCCTGAGGTCAAGCTTGGTAAACCAACTAGCACTTTTCACTCTGGAAAATAGGTCAGAAATCAAAGGTAACGGATATTGATATTTAACAGTGATTTTAATCAGGAGGCGATAGTCAATACACGGCCTCAATGAGCCATCCTTTTTGGCCACAAAGAAAAAACCGGCACCCAAGGGTGAAGAAGATGGTCTGATATGACCCTTCTCCAAAGACTCCTTGATATAAGACCGCATAGCATCGTGTTCAGGTACAGATAAGTTAAAAAGGCGACCTTTAGGAAATTTACCACCAGGCACTAACTCAATAGCGCAATCATAGCTCCTGTGAGGGGGCAAGGATGCAGATTTACTTTCACTAAATACATCCGAAAAATCAGTCAAAAAGTCAGGAACATCCTGAGACTGGGGAGAGGCAGAAAAAACAGGAGTCGCCTCCAACGTGTTCACAACACTTAACTGTTCACAATTACAGTAATTTTGACCAGGTGTGCACAAACTTTTCCAAGCCACTGTACTCCCCTACACATAAAACATTCACCTTACAGGCAGTTGAGGCTTCCGCTTCTTCATGAAGTCATAGATGAAGAAGAGGAGACAGATTTCTTGTGTGAACAGCAGTGTAAGGAGGGGGACGTTCATATCTGTTAGAGGCGACTTGAACGCTGCAGCGCGGACTCCTGCGATCCTTCACTACACAGATATCTCTTGAGGAAGGCCATAAATAGGCCGAAACGTTGACAATTTATTGAGATACATGTCTGTTAGAGGGTCACCTAGATACTACTCCCATCATCCCATGTAACACTCTCTTGTCCGGCTGTTTCCTACAGATGGACTCCATGTAAGAAATCCCCTGGAGAGATGTCCGGCTCCTCTGTATTCCCAGCACTGTCCGGAAAGTTACCAGGTAGATGAAGCTGGGCCTCCACCACATCTATATGGGGCCACGCTCAGAGATCCTACAGATGGACTCCATGTAAGAAATACTCTGGAGAGATGTCCGGCTCCTCTGAATTCCCAGGACTGTCCGGAGAGTCACCAGGTAGATGAAGCTTCTCCTCCACCACATCTATATGGGGCCGCACTCAGAGATTTGGGGTCTTCTGGTGATGTCTGCTGTATTGTAATGAGCTGTTATATATGTGACATCAGGGCGGAGATCTGACCAATATTAAAGTGGAGGATGAAGAGCAGATGATGGGCGATCAGCCGTGTGTGAGCGATGTGAAGGAGGAGAGTCCAGGAGATGATACCACAGGTATGTAATAATGGGGTCACCGGTGTCTTCTGGTGACGCTGCACCTTACAGAGAATGATAGGTCAGTAAATTACACCTCAGATGGGCATTAGCACATGACAGATTACATAGTGTTATTTATTACCAAAATCTAAGCCAGAATGCACAAGCAATGTTTGAAAAATTAAGTACACCCCTTTCTGTGTATACATGATAATGGAGTCAGCGATTACATGACTACTTGTGCTTCTTATGTTGGTGACATTCCCGTTCATTGTGAGAATCTTTCTCCAAGAAGGCGGTTGTGACAATCAGCAGAGTTCCCGCCACCATGGGCTATTAAAGCACAAGTTGTGTCATCTAATTGGTGCGCGGCCTCCGTTATCATAGGTTTATATGTTGGAGGAGCGGTAACTACCGAGGAGGCTTGACAAGCACAACCCTCGCTGGTGCTGCTTCTATGCTACTAATTTTTATGTATGCGCAGTCATGGCCAAAATTGTTGGCACCCTTAAAAATTGTTCCTCAAAATGAAGTATTTCTCCCAGAAAATAATTCCAATTACACATGCTTTGTTATACACATGTTTATTTTCTTTGTGTGTTGTTCTAATACACACAAAAAACAGAGGGGAAAAAAAGGCAAATTGGACATCATTTCACACACAACCCCCAAAATGGTCCGGACAAAATTGATGTTACCTTTCCAAAATTGTGGGTAAACAACTGTTTCCATCATGTGATGCTTGTTCACACTCACCTGTGGCAAGTAACAGGTGTGGGTAATATGAGAATCACACTTGAAACCAGATAAAAAGAGGAGAAGTTGACTCAATCTTTGCATTGTGTGTCTGTGAGAGCAACAGTAAGCATGGAGAACAGAAAAAGAAGATGAGAACTGTCTGAGGACCTGAGAACCAAAACTGTTGTAAAATATTAACAATCTCAAGGTTACAAGTCCATCTCCAGAGATCTTCATGTTCCTTTGTCCACGGTGCGCAATATAGTTTACCACCCCTTGCACTGTAGCTAATCTCACTGCATGTGGACGGCAGAGAGAAACTGATGAAAGGTTGGAATGCAGGATGGTGGATAAGCCCCAATCAAGGTCCAGAGAACTTCAAGCTGTCCTGCAGGCTCAGGATACATCAGTGTCAGCGCAAACTATCGTCCACATGCAGGAGACCAGGGAGGACCCACTGCTGTGACAAGAGTCATAAAAAGCTAGACTGCAGTTTGCAAAATGTACTTGAGTAAGCCAAAATCCTTCAGGGAAGCGTCTAATGGACAGATGAGACCAAGATAGAGTTTTTTGGTACAGTACATCATTCTACTGTTTACCAAAAACAGAATGAGGCTGACAAAGAAAAGGGCACAGTACCTACAGTCATATATAATGGAGGGTCAGATGTTTTGGGTTGCTTTGCTTCCTCTGGCACTGGGTGCCCTGACTGTGTGCAAGGCATCATGAAATCTGCAGATTAACAAGGAATTTTGGGAGGCAACGTAGTGCCCAACGTCAGAAAGGTGGATTTGCATCCTATGTCCTGGTTCTTCCAGCAGGACAATGACCCCAAACATACCGTATTTTTCGGACTATAAGATGCACCGGACCATAAAACGCACCCCAAATTTTCAGAAGAAAAATGGGGAAAAAAATGAATGTGTCAAATGGGGGTCCATCTTACAGTCCTGAATTTAGCTTACTCTGGGGGGATCTGCAGCGCTGGTGGAGCGGAATTCAGGGGTTGTTTGGTGATATGACCCAGACTGGTGCATCAGGATCAGTGGTGCTCCGTGGTGCAGGGGCTTC
Organism: Oophaga sylvatica; assembly: GCA_033576555.1. NCBI lineage: Eukaryota > Metazoa > Chordata > Amphibia > Anura > Dendrobatidae > Oophaga > Oophaga sylvatica. The sequence goes on along the minus strand of JARQOD010001765.1, from coordinate 24,161 downwards.
AACGACATTTTGTGAAAGCCCAGAGCACCCGCACATACATTGCTGCGATGGGGTGGTCTCTGTGAAATCCCATCCCAAGGCTAGGCCTGCTAGTTCGGCAGTGCTCGGTGGTATGGGGGCTACGATGACATTTTGTGAAAGCCCGGAGCTCTCGCACTTCCATTGCCTCGATGCTGTGGCCTCCGGGAAAATGGTCGTTGGAGGCAGCGCATGCGCAGATTGAGATCTCGGCAATGAACCTGCCGCACCGGGATTGGAGTAAGATCATCGCCCTGCAGCGTCGGACCACAGGAAGAATCACACGACTCCTGCTTCCACCTCGCTAATTGTAAGTACGGTATATTCTGACTATCAGACGCACCCCCACTTTCTTCAAAATTTTTTGGGGAAAAAAAGTGTGTCTTATAGTCAGAAAAATGAGGTACTTCAGAAAGCCCCCAGAAATGGATGAAACAAAGTGCTGGAGAGTCCTGAAACAGCAGCAATGAGTCCAGATCTAAATCCCATTGATCACCTGTGGAAAGATCTTATAATTGCTGTTAGAGACCGGGAGCAGTTTGTGAGAAGAGTCCGCCACAATTCCAGGTGAGAGGCGTAAGAGGCATGTAGATGGTTATAGGAAGAGATTGATTGCAGGTATTTATTTCAAAGGGTGAAACCAAATATTAAGCTGAGGGAGCCAACAATTTTGTCCAGACCATTTTGGGGGTTTTATGTGAAATTATGTTCAATTAGCGTTTTTTCTGTTTTTGGTGCTGTTCCAACATACACAAAGGAAATAAACATGTGTATAACAAAATATGTGTAATTGTTATTGGGTGAAATATTTCATTTTCTGGAACAATTTCCGGGGTGTCAAAACTTTTGGCCATGACTGTATGTAAAAACACAACATGAAAAGTAGCCTCACCAAACCTTGTCAAATGACCAAAGCACTGGCAGGATGCAGCCGGCTCCCATAGATAAAGGCTGGAGCAGCACAGATGCCTTCCACTGATGAGAACAGCCTCCCATATCACAGAAATAGTGATGATGAAGGTGTTAGCTGCCTAGTGGAAAAAAACACACAGATAGGGCTTAGTTAGGACATAAGTCACACAGGAAAGTGCGAAAGTGGATGGCAGCCTATTTGTAACGCCTATAATGGAAGGCGGGCTGTTCAGCACTATATGTGCATAACACAAAAAGCCAAGCCATCAAAAAGGAGCCTAGCTGCACCCTGCAAAAAATGATAAAAAGTGCAATAAAAAGATGCATATGATAAATGCATCAAATCAGGTATTGGTTACTAGTTTGGCCAAAGCAGATAAGCTCACAACCCAACGTCAAGGGTCCCCATTATATTGCGGTATCTAACTATCAAATTAAAGCTCAAGACAAGGATAAAAAAGGACTTAAAAATCCTGAAATTTTTTAGCTAAAAACACAACATGAAAAATAGCCTTACCAAACCTTGTCAAATGACCAAAGCACTGGCAGGATGCAGCCGGCTCCCACCAATAAAAGCTGCATCCTGCCAGTGCTTTGGTCATTTAAAAAGATTTGTCTTGAGCCATAACTGTATGTACATGTATGATCCGATCACCGGCCAGTATCTGTATATGTACATGTATGATGCGGTCACCGGCCAGTATTTGTACATGTACATGTATGATGCGGTCACCGGCCAGTATCTGTACATGTACATGTATGATCCGGTCACCGGCCAGTATCTGTACATGTACATGTATGATCCGGTCACCGGCCAGTATCTGTACATGTATGATCCGGTCACCGGCCAGTATCTGTACATGTACATGTTTGATCCGGTCACCGGCCAGTATCTATATATGTACATGTTTGATCCGGTCGCCGGCCAGTATCTATATATGTACATGTATGATCCGGTCACCGGCCAGTATCTGTACATGTATGATTTGGTCACCGGCCAGTATCTGTATATGTATGATGGGGTCACCGGCCAGTATATGTACATGTATGATCCGGTTCACCGGCCAGTATCTGTATATGTACATGTATGACCCGGTCACCGGCCAGTATATGTACATGTATGATCCCGTCACCGGCCAGTATCTGTATATGTACATGTATGACGCGGTCACCGGCCAGTATCTGTATATGTACATGTATGATCCGGTCACCGGCCAGTATCTGTACATGTACATGTATGATCCGGTCACCAGCCAGTATCTGTATATGTACATGTATGATGCGGTCACCGGCCAGTATCTGTACATGTACATGTATGATCCGGTCACCAGCCAGTATCTGTATATGTACATGTATGATGCTGTCAACGGCCAGTATCTGTACATGTACATGTATGATCCGGTCACCAGCCAGTTTCTGTATATGTACATGTATGATCCAGTCACCAACCAGTATCTGTACATGTATGATCCGGTCACCGGCCAGTATCTGTACATGTACATGTATGATCCGGTCACCGACCAGTATCTATATATGTACATGTATGATCCGGTTACCGGCCAGTATCTGTACATGTATGATTCGGTCACCAGCCAGTATCTGTATATGTATGATGGGGTCACCGGCCAGTATATGTACATGTATGATCCGGTCATCGGCCAGTATCTGTATTTGTACATGTATGATCCGGTCACCAGCCAGTATGTGTATATGTACATGTATGACCTGGTCACCGGCCAGTATCTGTATATGTATATGTATGATCCAGTCACCGGCCAGTATCTGTATATGTACATGTATGACCCGGACACTTGCCAGTATGTGTATATGTACATGTATGATCCTGTCACAGGCCAGTATCTGTACATTTACATGTATGATCCGGTCACCGGCCAGTATATGTACATGTATGATCCGGTCATCGGCCAGTATAAGTACATGTATGATCCGGTCACCGGCCAGTATCTGTACATGTACATGTATGATCCGGTCACCGGCCAGTATCTGTATATGTACATGTATGATGCGGTCACCGGCCAGTATCTGTACATGTACATGTATGATCCGGTCACCAGCCAGTATCTGTATATGTACATGTATGATCCAGTCACCGGCCAGTATCTGTACATGTATGATCCGGTCACCGGCCAGTATCTGTACATGTACATGTATGATCCGGTCACCGGCCAGTATCTATATATGTACTTGTATGATTCGGTCACCGGCCAGTATCTGTACATGTATGATTCGGTCACCGGCCAGTATCTGTATATGTATGATGGGGTCACCGGCCAGTATATGTACATGTATGATCCGGTTCACCTGCCAGTATCTGTATGTGTACATGTATGATCCGGTCACCGGGCAGTATCTGTGTCTGTACATGTAAATCCGGTCACCGGCCAGTATCTGTATATGTACATGTGTGATCCGGTCACCGGCCAGTATCTGTATATGTACATGTGTGACCCGGTCACCGGCCAGTATCTGTATATGTACATGTATGATCCGGTCACCGGCCAGTATCTGTATATGTACATGTGTGATCCGGTCACCGGCCAGTATATGTACATGTACATGTATGATCCGGTCACTGGCCAGTATATGTACATGTATGACCCGGTCATAAGCCAGTATATGTACATGTACATGTATGATCCGGTCACCGGCCAGTATCTGTATATGTATGTGTATGATCCGATCACCGGCCAGTATGTGTATATGTACATGTATGATCCGGTCACCGGCCAGTATCTGTATGTGTACATGTATGATCCGGTCACCGGGCAGTATCTGTGTCTGTACATGTAACATCCGTTCACTGGCCAGTATCTGTATATGTACATGTGTGATCCGGTCACCGGCCAGTATCTGTATATGTACATGTGTGACCCGGTCACCGGCCAGTATCTGTATATGTACATGTATGATCCGGTCACCGGCCAGTATCTGTATATGTACATGTATGATCCGGTCACCGGCCAGTATATGTACATGTATGACCCGGTCATAAGCCAGTATCTGTACATGTACATGTATGATCCGGTCACCGGCCAGTATCTGTATATGTATGTGTATGATCCGATCACCGGCCAGCATCTGTACATGTATGATCCGGTCCCCGGCCAGTATCTGTTGTGAGACAGTGAGAGTATGTGTATTGAATGGGGTGTATATTTCACCTAGCTACTTTACTGACTGGTATAAGGGAAGTGTGTGGCTTTGTAGACCTAGTGGTAGAGAAAGGTCACTACACCTTACATTCAGTACACACTTGCAGCTCAGGCCTGAAATCACTCAGGTGTTAATTAGGAGACCAGAAGTAGGTGTGTTGGAACACAGTCAGAGAGCTCGCTTAGTCTGGACAAGGAGTCCAGGCACAAGAAGCAGTCTCCAGGAGTTTGAGCTATCTCAGTCTGGGTGCTCGATGTGCCCCAGACACAGGAGTAGTCTCAGTGAGAATCCGTTCGAATAGCGGCTGAATAGGAGTGGAGCTCTCTCAAGTCTGGACGTTGGATGGGCCTTCAGACACAAGGAGGAGTATCTGTGAAGCTCCATACTGGTAACATATATGATATGTGTTGTGTTGGGCTAGGCTGGTAGAGCCGGGATCCGGATAGACAGGGCAATCTATCTAAGTGTAATTAGTGGCTAGACGAGCCCAGGTTTTCTGTTTATGATTTATTTTTATCTGTTTGCTGTGGACTTTAATAAAGCTGGTTGCGGCCAGTTTTCACCAGAACTGCTGTCTGAATGAACTGTTTTCGTGCCATTCTGTCTACCCAGACAGCGATCCTAGAGCTATATCCCTTGGAAATGTTACAATTGGTGGAGAATGCGGGCAGCACAGTGGCTGATACAATTGGTGCTGGAATGTGTGTGCAGCACAGTGGCTTAGAGACAGCAATAAAGGTGAAGTCTGTTAAGAAGCAGCAGAGAAAAAAAAAAAAAGTGTGTCAGCAAAAACGTCTGATTGGAGCAGTCTTAAAGAGACAGTAGCCCTAATAGAGTTTGCAAAAGAAAAAAAAAAAAAGTGTGTCTGCACAGCAAAGCTGAACTTGTTGTGGAGAAGACTGTGGAGTGTGCAGCAGCAAAAGAGAAATGTCTATTGGAGCAGTCTTAAAGAGACAGTGGCCCTAATAGAGTTTGCAGAGAAAAAAAAAAAAGTGTCTGCACAGCAGAGCTGAAATTTCTGTGGAAAAGACTGTGGAGTGTGTATGTCTTGAGTGAAGACTGCCGTTGTTGAGACAGAGAAGTCTGACAGCATGGATGACAGCATGGAGGCGCTGTTTGAACAAATGGCGCAAGTTAATGTGCAACATAAGACTGCCGTGGTTGAGACAGATAAGTCCGGCAGTATGGAGGAGCTCGTTGAGTACCTGGTCCAGGCCCAGCAGAGCATGGAGCGGCAGCGCCTGCAGCACCAGCAGCGCATGCAGCAGGCCCAGCAGCAATTCCTGCAGCAGCAGCAGGAGAATAACCGGTTATTTGTTGAGCGGATGGCAGCACAAAAAAAGGATTTCGGTGCCGCGTCCCGAAGTAATGTTGTGAAGGCACCTGCGTTGTCCGCTGTAAAGAAGGCGGTAAGACGGTCCTTGAAAAAAATGACACCTCGTGACGATGTGGAGGTATATCTCACTAGGTTTGAGAGACTGGCAGAGAAGGAGAATCTGCCCCTATCTGAATGGGCCATGATGGTCGCACCCTATCTGATTGGAGAGCCCCAAAGGGCCTATGCTGACCTGAGCGAGCAGGACAGCCAAGACTATGCCAAGCTGAAAGCGGAGATTCTTACCCGGCTGGGTGTTACGGTGACAGCCCGTGCCAGGGGAGTTCATGACTGGAGATGCAGTTGGGAGTCTGCTGTAAGCAAACCTGATTATGGAGTTGAAAAGATGATAGTGAACCGCTACACCCGAGCATGTCCACCTGAGGACGCCAATCGTCTGGTCAGCCTGATGGAGAAGGCCTTCGCCAGCAAAGACTGTCTCCGTGACCAGCCGTCTGAGAGGTCGTCACTTCAGAGTTCCCGGACGCTGAACTCTCGCGGTAAGAGCGTTCCAGCTGTTGGGGACATGGGGTATGCTGATAAGCGGGTTCGGGCCCGAGGGGACATATGGGTGGGAGAGTGTGATGGACAGTGTTGAGATGTCGTGAAATTGCAGCCACTTGTCCAATAGAGGGGGAGCCTATGTGTTGTGATGTTGGCGGATCCCTCTCTCCCTGCGCAGAGCCTGTGTGTGTGTCCACCTCAGCCGAAGAGACTGGACCACAGGTGTTCCCGGTGGTTGTAAATGACTGCCCAGCACAGGCCCTCTTGGACTCAGAGAGTCCAGTGACTTCCGTATGTGACAGCCTGATTGATGGGGACTTCATCCCTGATAAGCACCTGAGTGTGGTGTGCATCCATGGAGACACCAAAGTCTACCCAGAGACTGCCGTGGACTTGGTCCCTAAACTCGGGGAGGTTTCATATGAAGTGGGGGTAGTGAAGAACCTGGTGCACCCCGTCATATTGGGTAATGACTTTCCCCGATCTAAGGGTCTCTGGGGGAAAAATGTTTCTGATGGACAGTGTGATGAAGCTCCTACTGAGGGTGCGCAGTCCCGAGGGGCGGAACACAATGCTAGTGGGCCGTTAAACTTATGTGATGATAATGATAATGATGATGATGATGGTGATCATGATAATGATGATGACCATGATAATGATGCTGATGCTGATGCTGATAATGATAGTGATGATGATCATGATAGTGATGGTGATACTGATCATAGTCATGATAATGATATTGATAATAATGATGACTGTGATAGTGATGAAATTCCTTTGCAGGTGATGTTGGGAAACGAGGATGGTGGTTCTCGGGAACCGGTGTCCCTGACTTACCTGTGTCCTGTGACAATTTTGAGAGTGAGCAGTGGCGAGACCCCTCTCTTAGGACGGCACAGGAAAATATGATTGTTCTAAATGAGGTTTCCCAGGAGCCTGGCTCTGAGGAGAGGTTTCCTCATGCTGCCATGGACAATAGCCTATTGTATAGGGACACTGAAGTCCAGGGAGAGGTCGTGAGTCAGCTCCTAGTACCTGAGCTATATAGAAGTATAGTGCTGGGGTTGTCACATAGTCACATACTTGAGGGACCAGATGGTGAAGTTAATGTTGTGGATGACATGTTAACTAAGGTTCCAGATCAGGATGTGAATGAGAATGAATTGTATAACCCTGAAAGTGACCCGGATGTGGCTGAGAAAAAGGGGTCAGGCAGGGATATTGGGAGTGATGGTGAGTCATCTGATGACAATAAAGCAACCAGTGCAAATGAGGAAGGCATGGTAGCAGAGGAGGTTGAGAGTCCTGAGAAGAAAGCTGATACTGACCTTACAGCCAGACAGAAGATGGCATCTGAAGATGTTTTACAGTTGGCCGGTTCCCTGGCGAAGACTAAGGTGAAAGGAGGAGAGCTGAGCTTTAAAGGCAGGACTCTGAAACTGAACACAGCACAAGTGGATGCTGTTGAAGATGAGAAGTTGTCGGTGTGCGGTGTGGATCTGCATCATGCCAAGGACTCTGAAGGTGATGCTGCAGAGGTGGAAAAAGCCATAGAAGTGGTAGACACCAAACCAGATGCCTCATCAGAAGCTGAGGTCTCAAGTGAAGCTGTGAGGAACAAGACTGAAGATATGGGGACTGACTCTGTCCAGGAATCTGTTTCTGCCGAAGACAACGGCGTGGACGGGTTGCGGTTCGGATCAGTAGCTGCAACTCGTGAAGCTCAGGCTGGAAGTTCGGCGCCCGGAGCCCCAGTGGTGTTCCCGAGTGACACCAAGGATCTGGATAAGTCACAAGATGAGATTTTGAGACATCAGGCTGGCGTTGGTGAGCTCAAGCGCACTTTCATGGAGTCTACATCGGAGCCACGTCCCAACAAATGGGAAAAGCGATGTGTCACTCCGTTGCCGCTGCAGACACACGGGAGCTCAGATGGGATGCAGAACGTGGTGGAAGAGAAGAATCCGGTGGGTTCTGAGTATACAGATGCCGCTATCAAGGAGAACTTGAAAGCTGGAATAAATGGAAATATTGGAGACCATAATGATGTGACTGAAGAGGCAGAATGTAAGACTGACGGTAGGGCTTCTGAGCATGTTCTACCAGAAGAGCCTGTACAAGAAGAGGATGAATTATGTGTACCGAAAAAGAAAAACGATCAGCTTCCTCTACAGTGCCAATTGTGGGAACAGTGTGGCTCAAAATGGTCAGAGACCATGGCAGAGGTGCTTAAGTTCTGTGAAATAGAATTTATGAACCAACTGATATTTAAGAAAGTAGATGTGCTAAAAAAGGTTCAGGGGGAATTAGAGAAAGGTGAAAAAACCCCTATACCTCCTGTGACAGTTGGTGACACAGGGTCAGTGCCCCAAAAACAGGAGGTACGAGAGTTTCTGTGGAAGAATCAGCAGAGGTGTTCTGACGTGCCTGGTCGTACTTCTCTGGCCAGGCACTATATCGAAACTGAGCCCGGCCCTAAGGTCAAGATGAAACCGTGCAGGATACCCGAGGCCCGCAGAGAGCATAGGCCTGGGAGGGTACAGGGTAGTACGGATGCTTCAGATGAAGAGAAAGCTGATGTTGGCTATGACTCAGGTGAAGATACAAATGACAGTGGTGAAGATGAAGCTGATGAGGGCCATGACTGGTCCAGAGTTCACTGTCTCTGTTGGATTGTTAACCAGCCCTCCGGTCTGGATGACCAGCCCTCCGGTCTGGAGAAGAGGGGGGGGATATGTGAGACAGTGAGAGTATGTGTATTGAATGGGGTGTATATTTCACCTAGCTACTTTACTGACTGGTATAAGGGAAGTGTGTGGCTTTGTAGACCTAGTGGTAGAGAAAGGTCACTACACCTTACATTCAGTACACACTTGCAGCTCAGGCCTGAAATCACTCAGGTGTTAATTAGGAGACCAGAAGTAGGTGTGTTGGAACACAGTCAGAGAGCTCGCTTAGTCTGGACAAGGAGTCCAGGCACAAGAAGCAGTCTCCAGGAGTTTGAGCTATCTCAGTCTGGGTGCTCGATGTGCCCCAGACACAGGAGTAGTCTCAGTGAGAATCCGTTCGAATAGCGGCTGAATAGGAGTGGAGCTCTCTCAAGTCTGGATGTTGGATGGGCCTTCAGACACAAGGAGGAGTATCTGTGAAGCTCCATACTGGTAACATATATGATATGTGTTGTGTTGGGCTAGGCTGGTAGAGCCGGGACCCGGATAGACAGGGCAATCTATCTAAGTGTAATTAGTGGCTAGACAAGCCCAGGTTTTCTGTTTATGATTTATTTTTATCTGTTTGCTGTGGACTTTAATAAAGCTGGTTGCGGCCAGTTTTCACCAGAACTGCTGTCTGAATGAACTGTTTTCGTGCCATTCTGTCTACCCAGACAGCGATCCTAGAGCTATATCCCTTGGAAATGTTACACTGTATATGTACATGTATGACCAGGTCACCGGACAGTATATGTACATGTATGATCCGGTCACCGGCCAGTATCTGTATATGTACATGTATGACCTGGTCACCGGCCAGTATCTGTATATGTACATGTATGATCCGGTCACCGGCCAGTATGTGTATATGTACATGTATGATCCAGTCACCGGCCAGTATCTGTATATGTATGTGTATGATCCGATCACCGGCAGCATCTGTATATGTACATGTATGATCCGGTCACCGGCCAGTATATGTACATGTATGACCTGGTCACAGGCCAGTATCTGTACATGTATGATTCGGTCACCGGCCAGCATGTGTATATGTACATGTATGATCCGATCAACGGCCAGTATCTGTATATGTACATGTATGATCCGGTCACCGGCCAGTATCTGTATATGTACATGTATGATCCAGTCACCGGCCAGTATCTGTACATGTATGATCCGGTCACCGGCCAGTATCTGTACATGTACATGTATGATCTGGTCACCGCCAGTATCTATATATGTACATGTATGATCCGGTCACCGGCCAGTATCTGTACATGTATGATGGGTCACCGGCCAGTATATGTACATGTATGATCCGGTTCACCGGCCAGTATATGTATATGTAATGTATGACCAGGTCACCGGCCAGTATTGTACATGTATGATCCGGTCACCGGCCAGTATCTGTATATGTACATGTATGACCCGGTCACCGGCCAGTATCTGTATATGTACATGTATGATCCGGCAGTCAGTCTGTACATGTACATGTATGATCCGGTCACCAGCCAGTATCTGTATATGTACATGTATGATGCTGTCAACGGCCAGTATTGTAATGTACATGTATGATCCGGTCACCAGCCAGTTTCTGTATATTACATGTATGATCCAGTCACCAACCAGTATCTGTTACATGTATGATCCGGTCACCGGCCAGTATTGTACATGTACATGTATGATCCGGTCACCGACCATATCTATATAGTACATGTATTATCCGGTCACCGGCCAGTATCTGTACATGTATGTATGTCCAACCCGGCCAGTATCTGTATTAATGTATGATCGGGTCATCGGCCAGTACATTATGTATATGTATGATCCAGTCATCGGCCAGTATCTGTATATGTACATGTATGATCCGGTCACCAGCCAGTATGTGTATATGTACATGTATGACCGGTCACCGGCCAGTATCGTATAGTAATGTATGATCCGTCATCGGCCAGAATCTGTATATGTACATGTATGATCCGTCACCGACCAGTATTGTATATGTACATGTATGACCCGGACACTTGCCAGTATGTGTATATGTTCATGTATGATCCTGTCACTGGCCAGTATCTGTACATTACATGTATGATCCGGTCACTGGCCACTATCTGTATATTTACATGTATGATCCGGGTCACCGGCCAGTATATGTACATGTATGATCCGGTCATCGGCCAGTATAAGTACATGTATATCCGGTCACCGGCCAGTATCTGTATATGTACATGTATGACCCAGACACCGGCCAGTATGTGTATATGTACATGTTTGATCGTCATCGGCCAGTATCTGTATTGTACATGTATGATCTGGGCACCGACCAGTATCTGTATATGTACATGTATGACTCGGCACTGGCCAGTATCTGTATATGTACATGTATGATCGGTCATCGGCCAGTATCTGTACATTTTACGATCCGGTCACAGCCAGTATCTGTACATGTACATGTATGATCCGTCACCGCCAGTATGTTATATGTACATGTATGACCCGGTCACCGGCCGTATATGTATATGTAATGTATGATCCAGTCACTGGCCAGATCTGTATAATGTACATGTATGATCCGTCACTGGCCAGTATCTGTATATGTACATGTATGATCCCGATCACCGGCCAGTATATGTACATGTACGATCCGGTCATCGGCCAGTATCTGTATTGTACATGTATGATCCGGTCACAGCCAGTATGTGTATATGTACATGTATGACCCGGTCACCGGCCAGTATCTGTATATGTATATGTATGATCCAGTCACCGGCCAGAATCTGTATATGTACATGTATGATCCAGTCACCGGCCAGTATCTGTATATGTACATGTATGACCCGGACACTGGCCAGTATGTGTATATGTACATGTATGATTCGATCACGGCCAGTATCTGTACATGTACATGTATGATCCGGCACCAGCATATCTGTACATGTACATGTATGATCCGTCACCGGCCAGTATATATGTACATGTATGATCCGGTCACCGGCCAGTATATGTATATGTCATGTATGATCAGGTCACCGGCCAGTATCTGTATATATGTACATGTATGATCCGGTCACCGGCCAGTATCTGTATATGTACAAGTATGATCCGGTCACCGGCCAGTATCTGTATATGTACATGTATGATCCGATCACCGGCCAGTATCTGTATATGTACATGTATAGATCCGGCCAGTATCTGTATATGTACATGTATGATCCGTTCACCGGCCAGTATCTGTATATGTACATGTATGATCCGTCACCGGCCAGTATCTGTATATGTACATGTATGATCCGGTCACCGGCCAGTATCTGTATATGTACATGTATGATCCGATCACCGGCCAGTATCTGTATATGTACATGTATGATCCGATTACCGGCCAGTATCTGTATATGTACATGTATGATCCGGTCACATTAGTGAGGTCACTCGCCTGACTAGGGAGATGTGTTTTTAATCCCCGAAGGTGGTTTGCTTGTTAATGACCAGACACATTTTTACATTTCTGACCATTGTCCCTTTATGAGGTAATAACTCTGGAGCTTCCATGGATCCGGTGATTCTGAGAATGTTTGTTTTTTCTGACATATTGAACTTCATGATGGTGGTAACATTTCTTTGATATCACTTGAGTTTATTTGTGTAAAAAAATGGAAATTCGGCGAAAATTTAACAATTTTCAAACTTTTAATTTGTTTGTATCACAGAAATATGTCACACAAAATACTTAATAAATAACATTTCCCACATGTCTACTTTACATCAGCACAATTTTGAAACCAACATATTTTTTTTTTGTTAGAACGTTATAAGGGTTAAAAGTTAACCAGCGATTTCTCATTTTTACAACACCATTTTTTTAGGGACCACCTCACATTGGAAGTCACTTTGAGGGGTCTATATGGCAGAAAATACCCAAAAGTGACACCATTCTAAAAACTGCACCCCTCAAGGTGCTGAAAACCACATTCAAGAAGTTTATTAACCATTTAGGTGCTCACAGGAATTTTTGGAATGTTTTAAACAAAATGAACATTTCACTTTTTTTCACAAAAAATTTACTTCAAATCCAATTTTTTTTTTAATTTTCCCAAGGATAACAGGAGAAATTGGACACCAAAAGTTATTGTGCAATTTGTCCTGAGTACACTGATACCCCATATGTGGGGGGAACAACTGTTTGGGTGCACGGCAGAGCTCGGCAGGGAAGGAGCACCGTTTGACTTTTTCAACACAAAATTGGCTGGAATAATTAGCTGTTGCCATGTCACGTTTGCAGAGCCCCTGATGTGCTTTAATAGTGGAAACCCCCAATAAATGACACCATTTTGGAAACTATACCCCCCAACGAACTTCTCTAGATGTGCATTGAGCACCTTGAACCCCCAAGTGCTTCACAGAAGTTTATAACCTAGAGCTGTGAAAATAAAAAATCATATTTTTTTCCACAAAAATGATCTTTTAGTCCCTAATTTTTTGTGTTCTCAAGAGTAACAGGAGAAATTGAACCACAAAAATTGTTGTGCAGTTTGTCCTGAGTACGCTAGTACTCCATATGTCGGGGGGAAACTACTATATTGGCACATGTCGGGGCTCGGAAGGGAAGTAGTGACGTTTTGGAATGCAGACTTTGATGGAATGGTCTGGGGGCGTCATGTCGCATTTGGAGAGCCCCTGATACGCCTAAACAGTAAAAAAAAAAAAAACACAAGTGACCCCATTTTGGAAACTAGACCCCTTAAAGAACTTATATAGATGTGCCTAAACAGTGGCAATGCCTAACTAGTGCCCCCTTTTTTTGGAACTAATCTACTGTCCGGAGTCGAACCCAGTACCTCTTGTCCACTGGCCAGCAGTTCTACCATCTGAGCTATTCTGCTGGCTGCAAAGTTCCTTGCTGAACCCAGATACCATTGACTGTTCTTCCTGATTGGCTACACCTAGTGCTCTCTTGATTGGGCCTCTGATTGCCAATTACACACCCTATATAAACCTGGCCCTGTGGGTGTGTCATTGCGAGATTATTGTGCTTCCAGCCTTTAGTCAAGCTCTTTCTCCTGCTGTTCCTGCTGCTACAAACACTGCTCTCCTGTGTACCGACCTCCGGCTGCCACCTGACTACGTTATCTGCCTGCTCCTCTGTTACCGAACTGCCTTTCCTGTGTACCGACCTCCGGCTGCCACCTGACTACGTTATCCGCCTGATCCATTGCTACAAACACTGCTTTCCTGTGTACCGACCTCCGGCTGCCACCTGACTACGCTACCTGCCTCTGCTTCCCTAGTGTTTGCAGTAACATCGGCTCCAACCCAGACGGGATCTGACAGAATAATCTCGCGCCAAAATGGAGTCCGCTGTGAACACCCTGAGGCGGCAAGTTACGGAGCTTCAAAGTTTTTGTACTGACTCTCAAGGAAAATATGCCAAGTTAAAAACTGATTTCACGGCGATACAACAGGAAGTAATTGAGCTACAAAAACAACTACTGGACGTGCGCAATTCAGGGTCCGAATCAAACGCGCGGCTGCCGCTGCCTGCAAAGTTCAGTGGGGATCGCAAGCAGTACCGAGGATTCCTCAATCAATGCCGCATATACTTCCAGATGCAACCTGCTCCCTTTACCAGTGAGAGGAAGAAAGATTTTTTCATGATAAATCTCCTGACGGATGAAGCTCTTGCTTGGGCTTCACCTTATGTAGAAAAGGACTATGCCCTCCTTAATGACCTGGAAGCTTTCATCGCAGCTATGAATCAAGTTTTTGATGACCCAAACCGCTGTGCCACAGCAGAAACCAAATTACATAATTTGCGCCAAGGACGTCGCTCTGTTGCGGAATATACATCGGAGTTCCGTCGCTGGGTGGCCGACACCACCTGGAATCCAGCGGCCCAGAGAAGTCAATTTCGACGAGGGTTATCAGAGCCAGTGAAAGACGAGCTTGCCAGGGTTGAGACCCCTGACCAGTTGGAGGACTTTATTCAACTATGTATCCGGATTGACCAGAGACTTACTGAAAGGAGAAAGGAGAGACTGCGAGCACTTGGGAATAGCCCTGGCTTCTCATTTTCAGCATCAGACCACCAAGAAAAGACGCAAGTTGTGTCTGAACCGATGCAGATCGACGTCATCCGAAGACCACTCTCTGCACAGGAGAAGGAGAGGCGAGTGCAGAACATCTCTGCCTCTATTGTGGGGACCCTGGACACTAAGCCATCAACTGTCCTAACAAAAGGACTATTGTTGTGAATGTGTTTGAGATGAGTTCTGAGCAGAGGCTCCCTCTGGTGGTTACAAGCGGTACTAGTGAGGATTGGGAATCAGGTGTTACTGATTGGTCTTATTTAAGGGAATCATTTTCCCATCAGGGTTGCCGGTGATCAATTGTTCTGGTCTGAATCCTTCTTTCCAGTTTCCCTTGTAGCCTGCTGTGTCGTGTCTGCATCTCCTGCTATCAGATAAGACAATTTCTTATTTTGTGTTTTTGCTATATTTTTGCATTTTGTCCTGCACTTCTGTGGGGGCCTTTTGGGTCCCCTCCGGGGGCTTTTGCCCTCTCAGTTTAGTCCAGCCACTGTGTTTTGTACTTTTGCTTTTTGCAGTTTTTTCAGTGGCTGCTGTTTTTGTTACACCAGAGAACTAATTCAGGTGGTAGAGGTCGTGTGATCTCAGGTGATTTTGAAATTAGTAGAGTTGGTGTTTTTCAGGGTTTTCTGGGATTGCAGTAAGTGCCCTTCCTGTCCTTTTCTATTTAGATAGTTTGGGCCCCAGCGTTTGCTCATACTATTTTCTTTCTGTGTCAGTATTTCCTCTTGTCTAACCGCCATTACATGTTTGGGGGCTTTCTATTATCTTTGGGGTTCTGCTCCGGGGCAGATAGCTTTCCTATTTCTATCTTTAGGTGTAGTTAGTTTCTCAGGCTGTGACGAGGCGTCTAGGACCATCGTAGGAACGCTCCACGGCTGCCTCTAGTTGTGGTGGTTAGTCAGGGTACTGCAATCTCATAGATTCCAACTGCTCTGGTGTATTTC
The DNA here is from genome assembly GCA_033576555.1 of Oophaga sylvatica. NCBI lineage: Eukaryota > Metazoa > Chordata > Amphibia > Anura > Dendrobatidae > Oophaga > Oophaga sylvatica. Next base: position 8,437 of record JARQOD010001765.1, on the reverse strand, counting down.
CTTTTTTACCTGCACTCCTCAGCTACCGTAACATAACAGTATCACCGGACTTAAAAATTGTATGGTACTCACAGAAGGGAAAAAATATTTTGAAGGAAGAAAAGTTGTCAGAGATATTTTTCTGTTTGTTGCATTTTTTTTTTTTTTTTCCCTCTGTATCTCTGGGTGCTGGGGAGGATCTTTTCTCCCAATGGAGTTTGCACAGTTGTCTGGCCGTGTGGATCAGCTTGCCACTGAGGTTCGGAGTATTGCTGCATATCTTGCTAGGTTGCCTGTTGTGGAACCTAGGATCCCCATGCCAGATTTGTTTTCAGGGGATCGAGCTAAGTTTCAGAATTTCAAAAATAATTGTAAATTGTTTCTTGCCTTAAAATCTAAGTCCTCAGGAAACGCAGCGCAGCAGGTTCAAATTGTCATCTCTCTCCTGCGCGGCGATCCTCAGGATTGGGCTTTTTCCCTCACACCTGGGGATCCTGTTTTGAGTGATTTTGATGCATTTTTTCAGGCTTTGGGTTATTGTACGATGAGCCTAATGTCACTGATCAAGCTGAAAAAGCCTTGTTGGCATTAAATCAGGGGCTTGATGACACTGAGTTATACTGTCAGAGATTCCGTAGGTGGGCAGTCCTGACCAAATGGAATGACGACGCTTTGGCGGCCCTTTTCCGGAAGGGTCTGTCGGATAATGTAAAGGATGTTATGGTGGGATTCCCTGTCCCCTCTGGTCTCAATGATTCTATGTCATTAGCGATTCAAATTGACAGACGTTTGCGTGAGCGGAGAAGTATGCGTGGAGTGGTGTTGCCTTGTGAGCCAGCTGCTGAGCCCATGCAGTGTGATGGAGTGGTGTCTGGGGCACAGCGTCATGAGTTTCGAAAGCGCAATGGGTATGTTTCTACTGTGGTGATGCCTCTCATGCTATTTCAGTCTGCCCTAAGCGGGGAAGACGTTTTGCACGCTCAGTTGTCTTGGGTAGTGTTCAGACTAAGTTTTTATTAACTGTCACTCTGATATGCTCTCTGTCCTCATTTTCTGCTCAGGCTTTCGTTGATTCTGGAGCAGCTATTAACCTGATGGATTATGATTTTGCTAAACGTTGTGGATTTCCCTTGATACCCCTACAGAAGTCTATTCCCCTACTGGGGATCGATTCTACCCCTTTGGCTGAGAATAAACCCCAGTTTTCTACTCAGGTGATAATGAGGGTTGAACCTGATCACCAGGAGTGCTGCAAATTTTTGGTTCTATATAATCTGCATGACATTATCGTGCTGGGTTTCCCTTGGTTACAGTCTCATAATCCTGTTTTGGATTGGAAATCTGTGTCTGTAACCAGTTGGGGCTGCCAATGTGTTAATACCAACACTCCTGTTTTTTCTGCCTCCCCCCAGGCTGAGGATGTTCCTGACTTTTTGTTTGATTTTTCTGATGTGTTTAGCGAAAGTAAATCTGCATCCTTACCTCCCCATAGGAGCTATGACTGCGCTATTGAATTAGTGCCAGGTAGTAAATTCCCTAAGGGTCGCCTTTTTAACTTGTCTGTACCTGAACATGACGCTATGCGGTCTTATATCAAGGAATCATTGGAGAAGGGTCATATCAGACCATCCTCTTCACCCTTAGGTGCCGGTTTTTTCTTTGTGGCCAAAAAGATGGTTCATTAAGGCCGTGTATTGATTATCGTCTCTTGAACAATATTACTGTGAAATATCAATACCCGTTACCCTTGATTTCTGACCTGTTTTCCAGGGTGAAAAACGCTACTTGGTTTACCAAGCTTGACCTCAGGGGGGCGTATAACCTTATTCGCATTAAGCACGGGGATGAATGGAAGACGGCATTTAACACCCCTGAAGGGCATTTTGAGTACCTTGTGATGCCCTTTGGGCTCACTAATGCTCCTTCCGTCTTCCAGTCCTTCATGAATGACATTTTCAGGGATTTTGTGGACAAGTTTCTGATTGTTTATTTGGATGATATCTTGATTTTTTCTAATGACTGGGACTCTCATGTGAAACATGTTCGAACTGTATTCCAGATTTTGAGAGAGAATGCTCTGTATGTGAAGGGATCAAAGTGTCTTTTGGCGTACAGAAGATCTCATTTCTGGGATTCATTTTGTCCCCATCTGTTATTGAAATGGACCCGGTCAAGGTTCAGGCCATCTGTGATTGGGTCCAACCTACTTCATTAAAGGCTCTTCAGAGATTTTTGGGTTTTGCCAATTTTTATCGTAAATTTATTGGTAATTTCTCGGTTATTGTTAAACCATTAACTGATTTGACCAGAAAGGGTTCTGATGTGGTGAATTGGCCTCCTGAGGCAGTCTCTGCGTTTCAGGAACTTAAGCAGAGATTCACTTCTGCTCCTGTTCTACGGCAGCCTGATGTTTCTCTGCCATTTCAGGTGGAGGTTGATGCCTCTGAAATTGGGGCAGGTGCCGTTTTGTCCCAAAAAGATCCAGAGACCTCTAAAAGTAACCCTTGTGCCTTTTTCTCTCGAAAATTTTCTCCTACTGAACGTAATTATGACGTGGGTAATCGGGAGTTATTGGCCATGAAGTGGGCTTTTGAAGAGTGGAGACATTGGCTGGAGGGAGCCAAACATCAGGTGGTGGTCCTTACGGACCATAAGAATCTGGTCTATCTGGAATCTGCCAAGCGACTCAATCCTAGACAGGCCAGGTGGGCCTTGTTTTTCACACGTTTTAATTTTGTGGTTTCCTTTCTTCCTGGCACTAAGAATGTTAAGGCGGATGCCCTCTCGAGGAGTTTCCTTGCGGACTCTCCTGAGCTATCTGATCCCTCTGTTATTTTGAAGGAGGGTGTAGTTCTTTCCGCCATCTCGCCTAATTTGAGACTTGCTCTGGAGGGGTGTCAGGAGGATAGGCCCGAGCGCTGCCCTGTTGGAAAATTGTTTGTCCCGGACCAATGGAAAAAGAGTGTGATGTCTGAGATTCATTGTTCCGCATTGGCTGGGCATCCCGGAATTTTTGGTACCAGAGACTTGGTTAGTCGGTCCTTTTGGTGGCCTACCTTGTCTCGCGATGTCAGGGAATTTGTGCAGTCCTGCGGGACTTGCTCTCGCTCCAAGCCTTGCTCTCGCTCTAGTGGTTTGTTGATGCCATTGCCTGTGCCCAAGAGACCATGGACCCATATCTCTATGGATTTCATTTCCGATCTTCCTGTTTCTCAGAGAATGACCACCATCTGGGTAATTTGTGATAGGTTTTCCAAAATGATACATCTTGTGCCATTACCTAAGTTGCCTTCCTCCTCTGAATTGGTGCCGTTGTTCCTTCAGCACGTGGTTCGTTTACACGGCATTCCTGAGAACATTGTGTCTGACAGAGGAGTCCAGTTTGTTTCCAGATTTTGGAGGACTTTTTGTTCTAAACTGGGTGTTCAATTGTCTTTCTCCTCGGCATTTCATCCTCAGACCAATGGTCAAACTGAGAGAACAAACCAGACATTGGAGACTTATCTAAGATGCTTTGTGTCTGCTGATCAGGATGACTGGGTCTCTTTTTTGCCTTTGGCTGAGTTTGCTCTTAATAATAGGGCTAGCTCTGTCACTTTGATGTCTCCGTTTTTCTGTAATTCTGGGTTTCACCCTCGATTTTCTTCAGGACAGACGGAGGCTTCTGTCTGTCCAGGTGTTGACTCTGTTGTTGAGCGTATGCAGCAGATTTGGGACCAGGTAGTGGAGAGGTTGTCCCTCTCTCAGGAGAAGGCCCAGCGGTTTGCTAACCGGCATAGGACTGATGGTCCTCGGTTTAAAGTGGGGGACTTGGTCTGGTTGTCCTCAAAGAATATTCCTATGAGAGTAGCATCTCCTAAATTTAAGCCTAGGTTCATTGGACCTTATAAGATCATGGAGATTATTAATCCTGTTTCTTTTCGTTTGCTTCTTCCAGGGACATTTAAGATCCATAACGTGTTCCACAAGTCCTTGTTGAAGAGGTTTGTTGAGCCAGTGGTTCCTGCTGCTGTGCCTCCTGACCCTGTTTTGGTTGAGGGCAATCTGGAGTATGTGGTTGAGAAAATATTGGATTCTCGTTTTTCTAGACGAAGACTCCAGTATTTGGTTAAATGGAGAGGTTATGGTCAGGAAGATAATTCTTGGGTGTTTGCTTCGGACATCCATGCTAGGAGACTTATCCGTGCTTATCATAGAACTCATCCTGACCGACCTGGTTGCTCAAATGAGGGTTCGGTGACCCCTCCTCAAGGGGGGGTACTGTTGTGAATGGGTTTGAGATGAGTTCTGAGCAGAGGCTCCCTCTGGTGGTTACAAGCGGTACTAGTGAGGATTGGGAATCAGGTGTTACTGATTGGTCTTATTTAAGGGAATCATTTTCCCATCAGGGTTGCCGGTGATCAATTGTTCTGGTCTGAATCCTTCTTTCCAGTTTCCCTTGTAGCCTGCTGTGTCGTGTCTGCATCTCCTGCTATCAGATAAGACAATTTCTTATTTTGTGTTTTTGCTATATTTTTGCATTTTGTCCTGCACTTCTGTGGGGGCCTTTTGGGTCCCCTCCGGGGGCTTTTGCCCTCTCAGTTTAGTCCAGCCACTGTGTTTTGTACTTTTGCTTTTTGCAGTTTTTTCAGTGGCTGCTGTTTTTGTTACACCAGAGAACTAATTCAGGTGGTAGAGGTCGTGTGATCTCAGGTGATTTTGAAATTAGTAGAGTTGGTGTTTTTCAGGGTTTTCTGGGATTGCAGTAAGTGCCCTTCCTGTCCTTTTCTATTTAGATAGTTTGGGCCCCAGCGTTTGCTCATACTATTTTCTTTCTGTGTCAGTATTTCCTCTTGTCTAACCGCCATTACATGTTTGGGGGCTTTCTATTATCTTTGGGGTTCTGCTCCGGGGCAGATAGCTTTCCTATTTCTATCTTTAGGTGTAGTTAGTTTCTCAGGCTGTGACGAGGCGTCTAGGACCATCGTAGGAACGCTCCACGGCTGCCTCTAGTTGTGGTGGTTAGTCAGGGTACTGCAATCTCATAGATTCCAACTGCTCTGGTGTATTTCCTTTTTTACCTGCACTCCTCAGCTACCGTAACATAACAGACTATAGCCTTTACCAACAACAGGTCTGCCAGCAATACGGACCTTTCTCAGCAGTCGGATTCCATCTTGCAGACTATCTCATCAGTAACGCCAGAAATAGACAAAATACATACCACATCATCTCATTTTGTAATCCCCATTCAGGTTGTAATGGGCACCCAAAAAATACAATGCTCTGCCCTGTTGGATTCGGGAGCAGGAGGAAATTTTATGGACTTAAAATTTACACGTGATAATAATATTTCCAGTAGGACCAAATCCACACCAATTGAAATGGAAACTGTGGATGGATCACCTTTGTCTTCTGGACCTGTCACGCATGAGACAATCGAACTGGAGATTTGTATCGACCTGGATCATCATGAAGCTGTCAGTTTCCACCTTATTTCATCTCCGAAATTTCCGGTTATTCTAGGGATCCCCTGGTTTTCAGTCCATAACCCTTCTATCAACTGGGCATCAAGGACCATCACCTTTCCATCTGACTACTGTAAGAATAATTGTCATAAGGAACCCCCTGTTCTCCAACAAGTCCAAATCTCTGAGATTTCGCATGAGAAGGAAGAGAAACTACCACCTCAATATCAGCAGTTCTCTGATGTCTGCAGTAAGAAGAAAGCAGATCAATTACCTCCTTACCGTCCTTACGACTGTCCCATTGAATTGCTGCCAGGAGCAACCATTCCATTTGGACGGATTTACAATCTTTCCGAACCTGAATTGAAGGTATTAAGAAAGTTCCTGGATGAAAATTTAGAGAAAGGCTTTATTCGACCTTCCACATCTCCAGCTGGGCACCCCTGTTCTTTGTTGAAAAGAAAGACTCCACTCTGCGGCCATGTATTGACTACAGAGAGATGAATAATATCACTGTCAAGAATCGCTATCCGCTACCCTTGATTCCTGAACTATTTGAGAGACTCCGTTCTGCGAAAATCTTTACGAAGCTGGATCTTAGAGGGGCTTACAACCTCATACGGATTCGCCCAGGAGATGAGTGGAAGACCAGCCTTCAGAACGAGATATGGACATTTTGAATCTCTTGTTATGACCTTTGGCCTTAGCAATGCCCCAGCCACCTTTCAACATTTTATTAATGATGTATTTCGAGATTTCTTGGACCAATTCGTTGTGGCTTATCTCGATGACATTCTTATATTTTCAGACACCTTGGAAGAGCATCGCAGGCACGTCCAGTTAGTCTTGGAACGACTACAGGAGAACCATCTCTACATTAAACTTGAAAAATGTGAGTTTGAACAAACCAGTATCCAATTTCTGGGATATATCATCTCCCCAGAAGGTCTGAGCATGGATCCCGGCAAAATCAATGCTGTAGTGGACTGGCCTGTTCCAAGAAATTTAAAAGACGTCCAGCGTTTCATAGGATTTGCAAATTTTTACCGAAAATTTATAAAGAACTTTTCACGGATCATACTACCAATTACTACACTAACAAAAAAGACCAAAGCATTTTTCTGGTCTCCGGAGGCACAGGAGGCTTTTGACAAGTTGAAAACTCTTTTTACGTCTGCTCCATTGTTAGTACACCCAAATCCTGAATTGCCATTTACTGTCGAAGTGGATGCCTCGGACTCTGCAGTGGGAGCCATTCTGTCTCAGCGAGTTGGGGACAAGATGCAACTTCACCCATGTGCGTTTCTTTCCCACACCATGTCATCTGCAGAAAAGAACTACGACATTGGTAATAAAGAACTGTTAGCCATTAAAGTTGCCTTCTCCGAGTGGAGACATCTTCTGGAAGGTGCCAATCACCCTGTGACTGTCCTCACGGACCACAAGAATCTTGAATTCCTCCGTACAGCAAAAAGATTGTCTGCAAGACAAGCACGATGGGCCTTATTTTTCTCAAGATTCAATTTTATAATCTCTTACCGGCCTGGTTCAAGAAATGGCAAGGCTGACGCCCTGTCCAGGATGTGTTCGGAACCTCAGGAGAGGTCTAGTAATGATGATACAATTCTAGGCCCTAAAAATTTTTTGGGAATATTGCACTCTAGAGGACTAGGTAATAGAATTAAAGATGGATATCAAGAGGACTCTTTCCTTAACCATCCTTCGGAAGACGTCGATCTTTCATTCAAAGAGGGGTTTTGGATGCAGAAACACCAAATATATGTACCTGAATCTTCTCGCCTTGAAGTCCTCAAAAGTGTCCATGATTCTAAACTGGCAGGACATCCTGGAGTTGCAAAAACACAAGACTTACTACTTCGTTTCTTTTGGTGGCCTAATTGTAGGAAGGACGTGAGGAAATATGTTTCAACCTGTTTAACATGCGCACGAAACAAAACCCCACGATCGTCTCCTCTAGGACTCTTGCAACCACTCCCAGTTCCATCCAGGCCTTGGGGATCTATTTCCATGGATTTTATTGTGGAACTACCCCCTTCCAAACAGATGACCGTCATCCTTGTCATAGTGGACCGACTCACAAAAATGGCCCACTTTATTCCAACTGAAGGAATTCCTACTGCTGAAAAAACTGCAGAACTGATAATCAAAGAGGTATTCAGGTTACATGGAATTCCTGACAGCGTGGTGTCTGACAGAGGCGTTCAGTTTACATCTAAATTTTGGAAGAGTTTCTGTACAGCCTTGGGAGTCACGGTGAATCTTTCTACCGCTTTCCATCCTCAGTCCAATGGCCAGACGGAGAGAACGAACCAGACTTTGGAGCAATACCTCCGTTGCTTCATTTCCTATCTTCAGGATGACTGGGTGGACTATTTACCAACAGCAGAGTTTGCCTACAACAACTCCATACATAGCGCTACATCTCAAACCCCATTTTTTGCTAATTATGGAGTACATCCAGTATTTATCCCTAATCTGCCAGTGAACACTCCCATTCCTGCTGTAAATGACAGGCTTGCAAAATTACAGGAATCCCAGAAGGAATTATCAGAGATATTATCAAGACCCAGGAAGAATATAAGGAAGCAGCAGATAAACATCGGAGAGTGCCCCTGCTCTTCAGGTTGGAGACAAAGTTTGGCTGTCCACTAAAAACCTTAAGACACATGTGCCATCCTCCAAATTGGGTCAGAAATTCATTGGACCTTTTCAAATTTCTGCAAAAATTAACCAGGTTGCTTTTCGTTTAAAACTTCCCAACAATCTAAAGATTCATCCAGTGTTTCACATATCCTTGCTCAAACCCTTCTGTGAAAACCCGTTTCCAGGAAGAATTCAGCCACCTCCTCCACCAGAAAGGATCCGTGGTGAAGAAGAATACATTGTGGATAAGATTCTGGACTCCCGAAAATTCAGAGGTAAACTGCAGTATCTGGTGCAGTGGAAGGGTTACGGACCAGAGGAAAATTCATGGGAACCAAGGGACAACG